>SJYC01032042.1:0-93877 GCA_006408675.1 Madoqua kirkii | reverse complement strand
ATTGAAAGTTACTCAGTTGTGTTCTTTGCGACCCCATGGACTATTCTCCAGGTCAGAATACTGAAGTGGGTAGCCTTTCTCTTCTCCAGGGGATCGTCCTAATCCAGGGATTGAACCCAGGTCTCCCACACTGCAGGCAGATTCTTTACCAGCTGAGCCACAAGGGAAGCCCAAGAGTACTGGAGTGGGTGAAAGTGAGGTCGTTCAGTCGTGTCTGACTCTTTGCAACCCCATGGACAGTAGCCTGCACCAGGCTCCTCCGTCCATGGGATTTTCTAGGCGAGAGTACTGGAGTGAGTTGCCATTAGCCTATCCCTTTTCCAGCAGATCTTCCTGACCTAGGAATCGAACTAGAGTCTTCTGCATTACATGTGGATTCTTTACCAACTGTGCTAAAACTGTTCAATGCATAACAATCAGCCTTAATGTACACAGAACAGGGGTGGTTTCCATTTTAGCAGTCTTTGTACCAAGAAGGGAAGTGGAAGGCTTTGGAGATTATTGGCCCCATGCTGAACTTTCTGTGATTGGTTTTTGTCAGCTGAGAAGAGCTCGGTCCCTTTTTCGTCCAGGCAGGCTTCACTGGTGTGACACCTGTGGGGCCCTACTCTTGGTTTAATATCCTTCCGAAAATACTGAATAAATTTTGAACAAGGAGTCCTGAATTTTCATTTTTCACCTGGTCTCACAAATTATGTAGCTGGCCCTGTTTTTTATACATCAGGGTGGAAAAAATGACTGATTATGATCTGGTAGTCTTGCAACTAGCGAGAAGCTGACCAGGGAGGCCAGGCCAGATAAGACAAGCAGAGGCCTTTGAGGAGGCAGCCAGGCAGAAGATAACAGCTTCATTGGGTAATTAATGATGCCACGTAACATAGTTTCCTGTAGCCTACAGTGACAAGAAGCAGATCCCCTTAAAACGGCACATCCAATTTCACTCAGTAATAAGAAAGTAAAGGGGTGTGTTTTTCCCTAGAGAAAAAGGGCAAGCAGATTTCTTGATTCCCTGTTGAGTTATCTCTCTGAGACAACAACTTGTAAAGGACTTCTGTGATTCTGCCTGTAGTGCAGAATTATTCCACATATGCATGGAGGATTGGGTCTAGGACTTTCCCCACCCCATAGAAAAATCCTTCACTGCTCAAGTCTCTTCTATAAAATGGTATAGTATTTGCATATAACCAATGCAACATCCTCCCATATATAAATTTTTAAAAACCTTTTGGCCATGAGGCACATAGTTCCTGACCAGGGATTAAGCCTGCAAAACTTGGAGTCTTAACCACTGGACCACCAGGGAAGTCCCATTCTCTCAATATACTTTGAATCATATCTAGATTACTTATGATACTAAATACAATGTAAATGCTATGTAAATAACTGTAAATACAGTGTAAATGCTATGTAAATAGTTGCCAGAGTGGCGGCAAATTAAGTTTTGCTTTTTGAACATTTTGGAACTTTTTTCTTCAGAATATTTTCCATCCATGGTTGGTTGAATTGGTGGATGTGGAACCCGTGGATACAGAGGGGCAACCATATTTATAAAAACATTAAATTCAGGTCAACATGCTAGGAATAGAAAGATAAACATGAAGTGGCCATAATCTCAGTGACCTTACAAATATAATGAGCATGATAAGACAGTGCAAAAACAGAATAAAAGTCAGCACAAAAGTCTCATATCTTGCTGAAGGGGTTACACTGAGGGATTACACAGGAAGAAGGAGAGGGGGAGACAGAAACCTGGATAGAAGAGGAGGAATCTGACCTGAATTCTGAAGGATGAGTGGGATCTGAGTAAAAATAATAATGACAGGGACTTCCCTCGTGGTCCAGTAGTTAAGAATCTGCCTTGCAATGTATGGGACGTGGGTTAGAGCACAGGTAGGGGAACTAAGATCCCACATGCTGTGGAGCAGCTAAGCCTTAGGAACCTGTAAGGTTCCTGTGCCACAACTACTGAGTCTGCAGGACACAACTAGAGAATTCACGCTCAAGGAAAGGTTCTACATGATGCAATTAAGACCTGACACAGTACAATAATAAAGAAAGATTTTTAAAATATAATGTCAGCAATTACTGATTAAGCCCAATAGGGGATTTATGCACAATTTGTATGCGCAAGTAAAAGTCAGTGGTTCAACTGATGGATGAAGAGCCAAAGGGCCTACTTCAAACCCAACTTACAACGCTTATGAGCTAGGTGACCTTAGGCAAGTTACTCAACCTCCCTGTACCTAACTGTCCTCATCTGTAAAATAGAAAGAATAATAGTGTCTCTTTCACAGAGTTGTTGTGATATGTAAATGATATAACATTGATAAAGATCTTGGAAAAGAGCCAGACACTTAGCAAGTGCTCAGTTAATATTAGCTAATAATATTCAGGGAACTGCAACAAGTCCAGTCTACAGGTTTCTAAGCCTGATTGTGAAACTGAATCATCCGAAAAACTTTTTTTTTTTTTTAAGTGAAGACTCTTACAACACCAAGTATTGAAAAAATATGGAGCAATCAGAACTCTTATATGTGGCTAGTAGGAGTAAAAATTATACAGTCCTTGTGAAAATCAGTGGCAGCCACCAGGGAATTTCCTCAGAGTTTATTTTAAAATAATAATGATGATGATGTCAGCAAGAGGTAAGACTGGCAAGAATTCTTGGGACCAGCTCAAGGAAGACTGTAAGCTCATCCTTGAGAGTTGGTTTTATTTTGTGGGCAGTAAGGCTTTTGAGGAGTAGAAGGCATGTGACCAGAATCATGAATGGATCTGCATCACGAGGAAGGCTGGGTTTGAGAAGAGACTTGAGGTCTGGAGGCCTGAGTGTTTCATTCAAGAGAAAACGTAGATCAGCGCTAGGATAGAGTTAAAAAGGAACTGTGAAAAAAGATGGGGGGAAAAAAGACATAGCAGAAATAAGGCAGGAGGGAAAGAGGCTTGGGAACAAAGACGGGTTTATGAATAGAGCTAATGGCTAACACAGGGGAGTGCTTACCAGGTGCCGGACACACGGCTTCCAGAACTTTGCCTCTGATCCTCACAGCAACGTTATGAAGTAGGATGCTTTTGTTATTTGCTGTCTCACAGCTAGGGAAACTGAGGCACGGGGAGTTTAAATAACTTGGTTGCGTGTATGCCTGATAAATTGCTTCAGTTGTGTCCGTCTCTTTGTGACGCTATGGACTGACTCTAGCCTGCCAGGCTCCTCTGTCCATGAGATTCTCCAGATAAATACTGGAGTGACTTGCTACGCCCTCCTCCAGGGCAATCTTCCCAGCTTAGGGCTGGAACCCAAGTCTCATCTCTCCTGCACTGGCAGGCAGTTCTTTACCACTAGTGCCACCTAGGATGCCCTGCTAACTGCGTGAAAGTGAAAGTTGCCCAGTCGAGTACAACTCTTTGTGATCCCAGGGACTCTACAGTCCATGGAATTCTCTAGACCAGAATAAAACCCAGGTCTCCCGCATGGCAGGCAGATTCTTTACCAGCTGAGCCACAAGGGAAGTCCAAGAATGCTGGAGTGGGTAGCCTTTCCCTTCTCCAGTGGATCTTCCTGACCCAGGAATGAACTGGGGTCTCCTGCATTGCAGGTGAATTCTTGACCAACTGAGGTATCAGGGAAGCTAATCTGAGATTTCACAAGGTTTAAAAATGTACCTGGGGTTAATTCATTCGATAAGCTAAACAGAAAATTTTCTATGACCCAGCAATTCCATTCCTAGGGATATATCCAAAGTAGCTGAAATCAGGAATTTAAACAAAAAATTGTCCATGAATATTCATAGTAGCTTCAGGTTCTTGACTCTCCTGGCTGCCTGGATTTGGCTTCTGGGCAAACAGCACTCAGGTAGGCCCTGCCCTCCAGGCCTGCATCCCGGGCAGGATCATGGCTGAACTCTGGGGTCCAGGCAATGTCAGAAGCCCACGGTTCCTCATCACAGCCACCAGCCCAGCCCTCCTCTAAATATTCTGATTGTAGTTCAGCATTTTGCTTTAAAAAGAAAAGGAAAAAACAGTTTATTCATCTTAAGTTTTATAGTGCCTTTTCATAAATAAAAAAATCTTTCCTATACTCCAAGTAGAATTTTGACTTTGTGTTAGTTTCTTTCTTTTTTCTCTAGCAAAACCTCCAGCTTCTCCAAGCTGGTTTCACACTAGATCTAGCACTTAAGCAAAGATGTGTAAGATCACAGAGATAGCAATGTTCTTGTTATAATGGTGGGACTTACTACTCTCCTCCATGAATTTTCTCGCTCGGCCCTTCCATTGAACTCTGGGCTTCTCCTTTCCCAGCCCATAACAAACGTCTCTGTTCATTCCTCTAAGTGCTTCTCTCTCCCCTGGTCTGGTCAGCTTTTCCTGACCCAGGCCTAAGTCAAGCACTCAGGTCAGCAAGATTTTACCCTTGGGTCTGGTTATAAACAAGCTCTGGCTCTCTCCCCATGCACTTTGCCCCAATTCCCCTCACGTTAACCAACCCTACGTTTCTCTAAGACAAGACTTTTGAACATTTCTCATTGAAGGCAGCCCTTCTCCCATCTCCCCCTCCCCAGTGCTTCTAAGCTGGTGTGCATCTTAGCAGCTTCTCTCTTCTCATGAGAAGGCTTACCTGACTACAATTACAATTTTTTGACATCTAGAAGTCTCTTCCAAGGTTACAAACTTCCTTTACATCCTTTGCTCATCTCTCTCTCTCTCTCTCTCTTTTTTTTTTTTTTTTTGGCTGCATGGCATGAGAGATCTCTCCTGCATTGGGAGGGTGGAGTCGTAACCATTGGACTGACAGGGAAGACCTATCCTTTGCCCATCATAATGGTTCTAGCTTCTCCATCACGCTCCCTTTCATTCATTTCCACTTACTTCTATCTCTGCTCTACTCTGTTCCCACTGCCCATTGTACATGATCCATCCATCCATTCATTCATTTGCCAAGCATTTATTGAGTGCCCTCTCTGTGCTAAGCTCTGTGTTGGGTGCTGGGAAGCAAAGATGAGTCAGATGTGGTCACCATCAGGGCTGAAGAGCACTCACTCAGTCATCTCAGCAATTAAGATATTCAAATACCCCCATGCCAGCCGGTAAACATGCCATGAATACCCTCCAGCTGCTCTGGTCCTCAAGGTCTTCCTGCCACCCAGTGACTAAAAGGTTCATGTCAATTGCCACCTTCACAGAGTTCACAGTCAAATGACAGACACCCTAGATTTTGCTCCAACACCTCCCGCAGAATGCACATTGAAATGCACACATACCGACCACAAACTCCCCTGTATTCTTCTCCATCTCTCTCTCCCACTCCCCCTGAGCCTCTTTTTTGTCCTCCTGCTACCAGCCCCTCAAGTGTTCTCAAATCTTGCGGCTCACTTCCAGTCTCTCCATCCACTTCGGAGCTCACGTACTTTGGTCCTTTTCCTTGGATTTTTTGCACCTTGGCCTTCCACCCTTCTTACTTGGCCCATCCCATCACTGGAGAACATGTCCTCGATTATTCATGCTGCACATTTGCTTTATGACCTGGTACTTAGGAACCTTGGCAGAAATTGGCACAAGGGCAGGTGTCCTGGGAATTTTGCACCCTTGAGATGGCAGGCATTAGCTATGCCTTCCTTGTCGTTCAACTCTTTGCATGTCATGTCCAACTCTTTGCGACCCACGGACTGCAGCACACCAGGCTTCTCTCCTTCACCATCTCCCAGAGTTTGCTCAAATGCCTTCTGTATTGCTTGGCAAAATTCCCCCCAATTTTGTTGATTCTCCATTACTACCTCTTCATCAACTACTCTCTTCCTTGCATGTTAAATCTTTCCCCTCTGACCTGTATTTCTCTTTCTCATCCCCACCCATGACAGAGACATTTACTGCCCGATGAATACGTCTATGGTCCTCCCAGGTTCCCAGCACTCTTGCAGCAAGGTGGTGCCATGTGAATTATTTGCCCCATGGTCTTTGATTGGAAGCAACAGGTCACTTCTGAGCAGAAGCTCTTGAAAGCCAGTGCACGACCCTCCTGCTCTCTTTCCCCTTCCTCAGTGAGCTGGAAGCTCCTGGCTGAAGTGGTTGCCTCCCAAGATGGGAATAATCACTGGGACTTGAGGTGGACCAGAGGGCATAGGAATATTTGCAAGAGAGAAATTCATCTTTATCATATAAGCTGCTAACATTTAGAGGGTAATTTATGACTGCAGCAAAATCTAACATTATCCTAACTGACTCACCCCCTAAGACAATAACAATCTCTGCTTCTCCCTCAAGGTCCAGCTTATTTTTCCTCACCATATTGTTGTTTTTCTCCCCATTGCTGGGTCACTCAAGCACAGGTCTATATGTATATCTGCTGCTTTCCTTCCCCCTCCACCAACTGTTCCTCAGTCTGGGCTTCTGACCCATCACCTTACTGAATTATTCTCTCTAAGGTTCCCAGTGATGCCAGGAACTGCAATTCAGCAGTGACTTTACATCTGCCATTGGGTAACATGAGAGCCGACAATTCTGTGCTTCTTGGACCCTGGTGCCTTCTGAGGCCCTTGGTTACCTGGGTTTTCCTCCTGCCCCACCAATGGTCTTTTCTGAAAAAATTTTTTTGGAGTTTAGTTGATTTACAATGTTGTGTTACCTTCAGGTGTGCAGGAAAGTGAATCAGTCATACTTGTATATGTATCCATGTATCCATTCTTTTTTTTAAAGATATTTTTTCCCCATATAGGCCATTACAGGGTATTGGGTAGAGTTCCCTGTGCTATACAGTAGGCGTTTATTTGTTATCTAATATATATATTATATATTTATTATATTATATATGGGTGTGTATATGTTAATCCCATTCTCCCAATTTACCCTTTCCCTCTTTATCCTCTAGTAATAATGAATTTGTTTTCTACGTTTGTGTCCTACTTCTGTTTTGGAAGTTCATTTGTACCTTTTTTAAAAAAAGATTCCATTTATAAGTGATATCATATGCATATAATATTTGTCTTTCTGTGTCTGACTTACTTCACTCAGTGTGACAATCGCTAGGTTGCTGCAAATGGCATTATTTTGTTCCTTTTTATGACTGAGTAATAGTCCCCGACTAATGATCTGTTCTAGGCCACTGTGTTGGCTGCCTCTTCTTCCTGCCCCTAAATGGAACCCTTCCGAGGTCCAGCCTCTAGCCCTCTCCATTCCCTGCACTCTCTTTCTTGGCGATCTCACTCAAGCTATGACTTCAATTTCCTGTCCATGAGTGTGACTCCCAAATCTACTTATGATCCCTGCTTTCAGACTGTCAGGCTGAAACAGTGGACACCATGAGCTCTTCCTGAGCTCCAGGACCACATTTCTGACCCTTGGGGTGTCTTCATACTTTAAGTATCTGAAACTAAACCCACCTACTTGCTCATTTCCTCCAGCAGGAAGCCTGATCCCTCATCCACCATGTGACATAGTTTGTTCTTACAGCTGCCCAGGCTCAACTTCTGGGGCCCTGTTCCGTCGACATATGCATCCAGGCCATCCCCAGTTCTGGAAGGTGCCATTTCTTCCTCCTCTTTCCCCTGCCCTTGGTCACGTTGAAGAGTGTTGCGGCCTGCTGGCTTGCCTTGGCAGTTCTGCATATCCTCCCTCTGGGCACCCTGCCTTCCCTCCTGCAGCCTCCTCCATCTCCTGTCTGGCCACACTTCCTCAGGCCCAGGCTGCCCCCTCGCCCTCAGTGGCTCCCTTAGTGCCCTTGAATCAGTTCTGAGCTCCTCAGCTTCCCCATGGGGGCCTTGCACTTGAAGACCTTTTCGGTCTTATTTCCTCCCAGTTCACAACTCTCTTAAACCAGGAAGAATGGTTTATTTTTTTTCTCCAAACATAATTTGGAGAATTACAAAAGAGAGGTACATAGGAGAGTCACAAAAGAAAATGCTCTAAAGAGGGGAAAGGGGGACAGAGACTAAAGTGGAGGGTGGAGGGAACTATTATTTTCATTATTTGTTTATTTGGCTGCACTGGGTCTTAGTTGCAGCACACAGGACCGTCGATCTTTGTTGTGGCATGTGGGATCTTTAGTTGCAGCGTATGAGATTTTTTTTTTTAAGTTGCGGGACAGGAGATCTAGCTGCCTGACCAGGGGTTGAACGGGGAGCCCCTGCCTTGGGAGAGTGGAGTCTTAATAGTCCTTGGGAAGTTCCCTCCACTCCCCACCTTAGTCTTTACTCTCTGTTTTCCCTCTTTTGCATCCTTAGAGCATTTTCTTTGGTAACTCTCCTATAAGCTGGAGCAGAAAACACTTGTATTTTCTTGCTACTGTCTTTTAATCATATGACATTCTGCTGTTTTGCCTCCCAGCCAGGTGGTTTTTCTTAACATAAACCACGTGGTATTTTTAGAAACTGTGTTTGTTATGGCTCCCTTTCAGGCAGGGGCACTCATGTCATGCTTGAGCTTTCGGTCATAAGTTTGACCCTCATTTCAAGTGGGCAATTACCAACAAAGCCGGTGGCCGGACTTTCCTGGGCCCCGTTTTTGTGAACACTTCTCAAGTGGGTGGTTTTTTTTTTTTTTTTCCTACTCTCCTGAGCTATACATGGCTACAAGCGAAACCTGGCTGCTTTGCATGTACTTGGGGACCTCTCAAACAGGTGGTGGTTCAGGAACACCCCAGCTAGTCTCATCCATGTGAAACCCACCTCACCCTCCAAGCCACATGAGAGGCCAGGCAAGTGTGTAAAAGGGAATTCAGTCCAGACGGGGCTTTCCATGTTCTTGTGAGACCCACAGCTCTCTGCCTGAGAGGGGAGCTCAGACAGCCTAACTTACATCAGAGCCACAAGTCTGGGCAGGAACTGAAAGAGGACATGAGCTGGAGGCTGAAATGCCAGGGGGGAAGTCAGGAGCTATCTGAGCGGTGGATCCGGGGGAGATAAGTGAGGAGTCCCTTCTGCAGTGGCAGGGTGGCTGCTGGCAGCGTGGGCTCCAGCTCTGAGGACCACCTCTCTGTGGTTTCCCAGGCACAGGGCCAAGCTGGACTCCTCACTGACGTGGAGCATCTTATCATCCAGACTCAGACACACAGACGGCGGACCACAGTCTCTTCATCTCTCAGTGCTTCACATGCCCAGCGATGACGCGGTGGGGTGGTTGGGGTGGGAGAGTGTCTTCACAGCCTCTGAACACACAGTAGGGCCGGAAGTGGTGTGCCACAGTGGGGGTGGGGGTACTGAAGAATGTGTTCTCCACCCCACCTGGTCCCCCTCACTTCCATAACACTAATCAACCACATGTGAGGACTTCCCTGATGATATGGTGGCTAAGAATCCACCCGCCAGTGCAGGAGACACAGGTTCCATCCCTGATCCAGGAAGCTTCCACATGCCCTGGAGCAACTAAGCCCATGCGCCACCACCACTGAGCCCTTGCTCTAGAGGCCTCGAGCCACAGGGAGAGGAGCCTGCACAAAGAGAAGCCGAGCGCTGCAGCGAAGAGTAGCCCCCGCTCACCACAAGCAGAAGAGGCCCACGCAGCGGCGAAGACCCCGCACAGCCAAGAGAAACACACACGCCATCAAACAAGCAGCACGTGGGCCAAGCCGGCCAGCCCAGGCCAGCCAGCTGGTGACACCTGCTTCAGTCCCATCCTCTCATTTCAGACTGCGGCTCAGAGAGGGTAAGAGGCCATATCTGAGGTCACAGCCAGTTCTGAGGGGAGACAGAAACTCAAATCCAGGTTCCTTTGGTGGCCACGCTCTGGCTCTTTCCACTCAATCTCTCCGCCCCTTGGTTTGAGGCAAGAGTGAAATTCCTGGGAGACTTTTTAAAAGATTAAAGAAGAGGTTCTCTATGCATCTTCAAGCACATGTAAGAGAAGCAAAGGGAAAAGTAAGTGACCCCTGTAAACGTCCATGTGGAAATCTAACATTATGATCTACGGGCCCAGTGGAAGCTCAGAGAAAAGTTTAATCCAGGGTCGAAAAAACAATACAGTTAGTTTTTCAAAACACTCAGCAGAGTTGAGAAACAGCCTGTTCCAAAACAAATAAATTCTGTTGACTGAGTAAATGTATTTTTTATTCATTTCATTGTTTTTGACCTCACTGTTAACTCAAGACTTTTTTCTTTTTAAACAAAGCTATTATCATTGTTCAAAATTTAGATTCCAACATGGTGAAGTGTTTTATTTAAATTCCCAAAGTCAAAGCATTCTCTGTTCTTGGATCAGAGTTTCCTTGAGGTCAGAAGAGGGAGCAGCCATTTGCCAAGAAGTGGTTTTCCATGTGGCTCTAGAAAGGCTTTGCCTAATCTGGAGTGGGAGTTGGTCCTGGTCCACTGAATGGCTCAAAGGCAGCCCCCTCTCCCTCCTTCAAGTGCTTGGCCAGGAGCTCTGTTTCTCGGCAAAGGATAAGGATTGTTTTGTGACACTTTCGTTTCACTGTATTTGTTCCAAGTTTTAATATCAAATAGATTTCTTACTGTGGGTTGCCATCTAGAAAAGTTTGAAAGTCTCAGTTTACCAAAGAACCAACCAAAACAGTTTAGACACAGTATTGAAAGTGAAGGGAGCGAGAGGCAGTTAAATAACTTTGCATTGTTATGGAGGCTCAAGGGGCCCGCACTCCTCCTGCAAGGGCTGCAGGTGCGTGTGGGGCGCCCACCCGCCGGACGCTGGAAGGGGGAGGCGTGTTTAGGGGGTGCTCCCAGGAAAGGTCTGTAGAAACTGCCAAGATACACATCCAGAAGTCTGACTCAAATTTGTACACAAATCAAAGACTGAAATCTTAATTTGTTGTAATCAAGAGCAAAAGAAAACTTGAAAGGGATATGGACCTGCCAGATAGAGCGGACAACTCTATCTGCTACTTCTTTAGCCCATAAAGACAAAACCCAGAGCACACATCCAATGGGAGTGGGGTCCAGCTGATGTTTGAAAATCTACCAACTTCTTCCATCAGATCATCAGATACTACACATGACAGGGTAGGCCTTCTGTGCCCGTGGACAGGTGGGCGTCCCCTGCGTCAGGCTTGGGGCAGGTGCAGCCAAGCCCGAAGTTACTGGCAGTAAAAGGTGAGCACGTTCTCCTGGTTTCCTCGGATCAGGACGACTGGAGGTCTGAGGTCCTGGGACAGCGTCTCCAGCCAGGCCATGTAGAGCGAGCTCGGGCACTTCCCCTTCCTCCCTATGGGCAGGGTGCTGTGGGGCAGGGAGAAGCAGCAGACAGGAAATGAAGCAAGGGCCTTCCCCATGTGGCCCAGCGCTTGGTCTGCTTCCTGAACAGCATCTCTGTTTGTTGGCCCTTTCAACGCTCCTTCTTCCCAGCCACCCTAAGAATGACCTGTGGCTCTTCTTAAAAGCGTGACTTGAAATTTAAATTCACCCACAAAGCATTTCTAAACAAAGCCATGGCTTGTGAGGCCCCGTGATCCTGGCCCCACCAGCCTCCACAACCTCCCCTCCCACCGCCCTGAGGCTCCCTCACACCCCTCCGGTCACAGAGGCTTCCCTTCCACTCCTGACATAACCGCCGGCTTGTTCCTGCCCCGGGGCCTTGGCCTATGACATTCTTTCCACCCAGGTGGCAGAGCCAGCCCCTAGCTCTTCACCTTGCCTCCCTCGGGTCTTGACCCAAGTGCACCTCCTTCTTGGATCACCCTCTTCAATCCCATCTCCTCCTTTTTATCATGTCACCCTGTTTCATTATCTTTGTAACACTTCACACTCTCAGATCCTCTTCTCATTTATTTGTTTGTCATCTGTCTCCCCCCACTAGAATGTTTGTTCACGCATGGGCAGGTGGGGTCTGTCTGATTCGCCTGTATGGAGAACACAGACTCACGGCGAGGCTCACGGATCCCACTCCTGCAGCCACTGGGATCATGCCAGCCTCGCCTCTCCAGCCACACCCCTGCCTGCGGCCAGAGCAAAGTGATATGTTCATGCGTTTCAGGTGAGTGGCCTAGTCCTGGCTCCTGCCATATAAGTAAGGCCTTGGGAGCAGGACTCTGCCATCTCCCTGAACTGTCTTGTCCGAAATGCTATGTGAGCAAATAACCACATACCCTGGGAAGACTCTTCAGCCACATTTTCATGGTTATTTCAGGAAGTGACGTTTCCACCATCTTGAGATTCTAAAGCCGCCTGGTGATGGCTGCCGCCGCCCTGCTTGAGGCTCTTGCGGGAAGGCGGCATCACACCACCCCCGCTGGTGTTGCACAAAGTGGGGCATCAGCATGTTACGTGGGCCTGATTCTTGTTTGCTTTCCCAAAGTACACCCACAGGTACTGTTTCATGTGAACCTCAAAACTACCCCAGGGGAAAAGCTGAGGGAACCGGCCAGACAGGAGGTTCAGAGGTTCAATGCTCGGTTTCAGAGGCTGGCTCTGGGTCAGAGAAGCTGCTAGAGTTGTGGCATGCTGCTTCCTCAGCCATGTGGCTGTGACAAAAGGCTCATTGACCCTAAGCCTCAGTTTTTGTTTCCCCAAAGTGAACACATATGATTCCATCACAGGCTTGTGAGTTCCAAAGAAGCTGCAGCTCAGGAAGGGTACTGCACAAAAACACTGGCACGGAGTGAGCACTTCGTAACGTCAGCCGCATTGTCACCACTAATTACCATTTACCAGCTGGAGATGACCCAGCCGGTGAGTGGCAGAGCTGGGACTTGACCCTGGGTCTTTGGATCTTCCTATTCCTGTGATCCCAGCTCACTACAACCTCTCCTCTGCTGAGGATCGACGTCCCCAAACGGCTGTTCCTTTTTTTAAAAATTCCCTTTTCAAAGCTTCATTGGGAAAAACAGGACCCTCCCTTATGAAGCAAGGCCCCCAGGATCGGGGAACCCCATGGAACAAACACATTCCAGTAAGCCAGTGCCACCTTGGTTAATAGGCTGAGTGTGTGTGCTCCTGCTGCCTTTCCCAGGAAAAGGGAAGCAGGAATATTGAAACCAAAATTTCCTGATTTGACAGTTACACTAAAGGCTGGAAAGGCCTACTGGTAACTACTCATTGGAAAAGATCCTGATGCTGGGAAAGATTGAAGGTGGGAGGAGAAGGGGATGACAGAGAATGAGATAGCTGGATGGCATTGCAGACTCGACGGACATGAGTTTGAGTAGACTCCAGGAGTGGGTGATGGACAGGGAGGCCTGGCATGCTGCAGTCCGTGGGGTCACAAAGAGTCGGACACGACTGAGCGACTGAACTGAACTACTGGTATTATACATCCTTTTCAGGGACTGCAATTAGAAATGTCAAAGGCTTAGGGGCTTGGTAACTGCACTATCCAGGGCAGGGGACCTCCATCATTCCTACTGTGGCTTTTCAACCCCCAACATGAAGTTCCCTCTAAGAGCAGAGCCTGTCCACCTGTCAGCCTGTCCACCTGTCTGCCTGTCCAAAGGACAGACTCCCTTGGCATTCTCCCCCAGTGCCAGCAAATGACATGCTCTGTTTCTGCCCACAGGATGTATGTGGTGTAACCTACTAATCTTTTGAAATCAAGCTGCTCCAGAATAAAGGAGCTTTTTGCTCAGAACTGCATCGCTTAGCCACAAGGAAAGGCAGCCTTGGATCTAACCTAGATGTGGAAAGATAACCAAGCTTCAGAACCAGCATCTTGGGTTTCAAACCCTAGTCACCACCTGGCAGATTCTTAATTTCTCTGAGACTCAGCTTCCTCGTCTCCTAAGGGTGGGTGCTGCGGTAGGGATGGGGGTAAAACTGAGTCACTTCATAGAATTCTGAAAATTAATAAGGCCCAGTGGATTTAGGAGTTTGGGATTATCAGATGCAGACCATGATGTATAAGGTGGATAAACAACAAGGCCTTCCTGAGTAGCACAGGGAACTATATGCAATATCTTCAAATAAACCATAATGGAAAAGAATATGAAAAAGAATGTATATATATGCATAACTGAATCACTTTGCCATACAGCAGAAATTAACATAGCATTATAAATCAACTATACTTTAATAAAATAATTAAAAAAAAAATTAGGACTTCCCTTGTGGTCCAGTGGTTAAGACTCCATGCTCCCAATGCAAGGGGCACAGATTGAATCCCTGGTGGTAAACTAAGATTTCACATGCAACTTGGTATAGTCAAAAAGTAAATGAAAAAAAAAACTTTTTTTTATTAATAAAGCCCAATGCCTTGAGTGTCACAGAGGTCAATCAATGAAATGCAGTTTGATTACTATTATTGTGACTATTACTATTTGTCTTTGGTGACTTCCAGGTGCCACTAGTGGTAAAGAACTTGCCTCCCAAAACAGGAGACACAGGAAACACGGGTTTGATCCCTGAGTTGGGAAGATCCCCTGGAGTAGGAAATGGCAACCTACTCCAGTATTTTTGCCTGGAAAATTCCATGGACAGAGGAGCCAGTGGGCTACAGTTCACAGGGTTGCAAAGAGTCGGACACAACTGAAGCAACATGCATTTAGCACACATACATTTAGCTTTGAGGAGGGAGTCTTTACAAGAAAGAAGAGGGGCCTGGACCCAAAAGTTACGCCAGAAACGTGCTTAGTGTGGTAAAGGTTGTTGGGCTAGTTACAAGGCTGGTTTACTAGTGTGCAGTTTAAGCTGAACTCAAGGACTGTAAATCAGATAAACCACTGATTAGTAGCAGCAAACAAGCCAGTTCTGCCTCAAAGCTGCTCTAGAAAGCAGCCCGTGTGTGCTCTCTGATGTGCTAGAAAATGTGATTTTTGTCATTTCCTGGAGACTTGGGAGAATTTTCTCATTCTTGGGATTTCTGGGAAATGTGGGCTCCTGGGCTCAACCCCAGACCCTGATCTAGAAGGAATTGAAGAATTTGCTGTTTTCCACACCTCCCCACGCCCTCAGTGGTTCTGAGGCCAGGGACCCTCAGGGTGAACTTTTAAAGGCACGTCTCTGGGTTGGAGACAGCAGAGCAGCTGCTCCCCAGGGTGCTGGCTTGACAGCCAGGACCCTTCCAGGCAACACCTGTGGCAGACACCGCGGGGTGGACCCTGTGCGCAGGTCTCTCCTCTAAGGCGACTGCCTCCTGTTTATTTGTATCAGCTAATCCCAGAAAGGCTGGTGGGTGGGGATGGGTTTCCCCCGTGAGATCCAGAAGGTGAGGGAGTGGGAGGGGAGAGGTGACAGCAGGTGGTCCCTCCCCAGATGAAATTCCTCCTCTTCCAGCTTGAGAGACTGACTCATTTTAGTGGCAAACTTAGGGTCATAGCATGTTAGAGTGAAAGAGAATCTTGGAAATAATTAATTTAACTCTTCCCTATAATCAGGGAGGGACTTCCTTGATGGTCCAGGGGTTAAGAATCCGCCCTGAAGTGCAGAGGACACGGGTTCTATCCCTGGTCAGGGAACTAAGAGCCCACATGTCTCTGGGCAACTAAGCCCAAGAGCCACAACTCCAAGGCCGGGGGTCTTAACTAGAAGAGAAACTACAGAGCCCGTGCGCTCTAGAGCCCACGCACCACAGCTAGAGAGAAGCCCCCACGCCAGGATGAAGAGCCTGGGTGCTCAAGTGAGACCCGACGCAGCCCCCAAAGATAAACATTCAGAAAAACGTGTAACAGGGAAGCTGAGGCTCCGAGAAGGAGAGTTACAGTGGGCTAACGGCAGAGACAAAATGCAAATCTGCTTCTCTGAACAGAGGCGGCACTCAGGAAGAAGTGCACACCCACGCCCCAGATGGCCCATCCCAAGTACCACACCCAGGGAAAGTCGGGGAGTCATCCCAGGATGAAGCCGCTGTCACCGTCTTACCCGCTGAGCCAGCCCACAACCAGGCTAACCTGGCTCCAGAAACATTTTGAAATGCAGTTTGATTACTATTATTGTGACTATTACTATTTGTCTTTGGTGACTTCCAGGTGCCACTAGTGGTAAAGAACTTGCCTCCCAAAACAGGAGACACAGGAAACACGGGTTTGATCCCTGAGTTGGGAAGATCCCCTGGAGTAGGAAATGGCAACCTACTCCAGTATTTTTGCCTGGAAAATTCCATGGACAGAGGAGCCAGTGGGCTACAGTTCACAGGGTTGCAAAGAGTCGGACACAACTGAAGCAACATGCATTTAGCACACATACATTTAGCTTTGAGGAGGGAGTCTTTACAAGAAAGAAGAGGGGCCTGGACCCAAAAGTTACGCCAGAAACGTGCTTAGTGTGGTAAAGGTTGTTGGGCTAGTTACAAGGCTGGTTTACTAGTGTGCAGTTTAAGCTGAACTCAAGGACTGTAAATCAGATAAACCACTGATTAGTAGCAGCAAACAAGCCAGTTCTGCCTCAAAGCTGCTCTAGAAAGCAGCCCGTGTGTGCTCTCTGATGTGCTAGAAAATGTGATTTTTGTCATTTCCTGGAGACTTGGGAGAATTTTCTCATTCTTGGGATTTCTGGGAAATGTGGGCTCCTGGGCTCAACCCCAGACCCTGATCTAGAAGGAATTGAAGAATTTGCTGTTTTCCACACCTCCCCACGCCCTCAGTGGTTCTGAGGCCAGGGACCCTCAGGGTGAACTTTTAAAGGCACGTCTCTGGGTTGGAGACAGCAGAGCAGCTGCTCCCCAGGGTGCTGGCTTGACAGCCAGGACCCTTCCAGGCAACACCTGTGGCAGACACCGCGGGGTGGACCCTGTGCGCAGGTCTCTCCTCTAAGGCGACTGCCTCCTGTTTATTTGTATCAGCTAATCCCAGAAAGGCTGGTGGGTGGGGATGGGTTTCCCCCGTGAGATCCAGAAGGTGAGGGAGTGGGAGGGGAGAGGTGACAGCAGGTGGTCCCTCCCCAGATGAAATTCCTCCTCTTCCAGCTTGAGAGACTGACTCATTTTAGTGGCAAACTTAGGGTCATAGCATGTTAGAGTGAAAGAGAATCTTGGAAATAATTAATTTAACTCTTCCCTATAATCAGGGAGGGACTTCCTTGATGGTCCAGGGGTTAAGAATCCGCCCTGAAGTGCAGAGGACACGGGTTCTATCCCTGGTAGGGAACTAAGAGCCCACATGTCTCTGGGCAACTAAGCCCAAGAGCCACAACTCCAAGGCCGGGGGTCTTAACTAGAAGAGAAACTACAGAGCCCGTGCGCTCTAGAGCCCACGCACCACAGCTAGAGAGAAGCCCCCACGCCAGGATGAAGAGCCTGGGTGCTCAAGTGAGACCCGACGCAGCCCCCAAAGATAAACATTCAGAAAAACGTGTAACAGGGAAGCTGAGGCTCCGAGAAGGAGAGTTACAGTGGGCTAACGGCAGAGACAAAATGCAAATCTGCTTCTCTGAACAGAGGCGGCACTCAGGAAGAAGTGCACACCCACGCCCCAGATGGCCCATCCCAAGTACCACACCCAGGGAAAGTCGGGGAGTCATCCCAGGATGAAGCCGCTGTCACCGTCTTACCCGCTGAGCCAGCCCACAACCAGGCTAACCTGGCTCCAGAAACATTCTCTGCAAGATGTTGGCCAGCGGCTCAGAGATCAACCTGCTTCCCTTACATCACGGTCCCCACACCAAAGGAAACATGGAGCACTTTCTTTGTAGAAAAGATTATCTCCCCATGAGCCCCAGAAAGACTGGCTTTAGGCAGAGCCAGCTTTGTGGGCAGCCCCCTGTGCGGCCGTGAAGCCCCCACTGAGACGGGCCCCAGGCTGGGCTTCACGCTCTGCCGTCAGCATCCTGACTTTCTTAATCGCCTGTGAGCAAAGGGCCCCACATTCTCACTGCGCACAGACCCACAAACTGTGTGCTCCATCCTGGTCTCAGGTGTGAACAAACAGGTTCGGCCAGCTTTCCGCTATCCTGTGGAGTCTGCGGGTGGCTCGCCCCAGGACAGTCAGGGGCTCCTCTGACCGCCACATTCCCTCTGAGCCGGCCTGTCCCTGGGAGCGGGGGCTGGGGGCCCTGGCTGACCGTGTTCTGCCTCTTGGCCTCCACGAGACTCTCCGCGCCACTCTCACCTTCCCCTCTTCTTCCACTTACTCAGCCTGGGTCAACAGCCAGCAGAGGCGGCTCCAACCAGACAGGGCCAGCAGTAAGAGAAGCTGGAGTGTCTGACGGGCCCAGAGGCTGAAACAGCCCTGGCCAGGGCAGGGTTCTGATTCTACTGCCCAGACCTGGCACCAACATCAGCTGGGGGTGGAAGGTGACCAAAGAAGGCTGGCCAAACAACTAGGAATCAGTTTTCTTCCAGAACAAACTGGGTCCCCTTTGTCAAGCTGAGTTTGGCAAGAAAAAGCAATGGACAGGGGCAAGCAGGGGTGGAGGGAGTCAGTGAGGCCTGGGACACAGGGACCCAAGACCTCGGCCAGCTGGTGCGCAGGCATGGGGTGTGGGGCATGGGGTGGATGCAGGCCCGGTCACGGAGTAAGAAGCCACCCAGACTGTGTGTCTATGGGCCTGGGGCCCTTTATCCTCACAGAGGAAGGCTCCGGTCCTCAGCCAGTGGCCACCCCTCCAAAGCTGACACTCTGGCCTGGGCATCGGGCTTCTCTAGCACACAGGTCACTACTTACATGACAATCAGAGCAGCATCTCGGGAATAATCCAGCAGAATCTCGTTCAGCCTCACCTGCCGCAGGGACTGGGCAAGGAAAAGCCATGTGGTCATTTCCCACGTTGTCTGAGCGATCCTCGCCAAGCCCAAGTCCACATCCTTGAATATCTCAAACTGGGTGTGTGAATTGTCCCCCCTAAATTATGATAGATTCTCCCCTCTCTGAGAAGGTGACTGAGTGCCAAGCTTTCTTCCTGGCCTTATTATTGTGAGACTGCGGTGAGAAAGAGCACCTCCCGTGGGGTGGGGAGGGCTGGGCTCACATCTCAGCTCTGAGTTTCTGACATTGAGCAGGCACCTTGCCTCCCTGAGCTTCACTGTCCTCAGCTGTGAAACGGGTGCAACAGCGCCCTCCTCGGGGAGTCTGGGAAGCCCGAGTGAGATGATACATGCAGGAGCTCCAGGGGAGGCCCTTGCTAAGGCGCACTCAGCAATGGTGATGGCTCCATCTCCTCTGTGACAGAGTCGGCAGGAGCCTTCTGGGACACGACGCATTACTCTGCCTTTTCTCAGGACTGGGTGACTCTGGCAGGCTCAGGGGCCGGGTCAGGGAACTCCCCAAAGCTCAGGTGGGGCTGAGCTGTGGGGCGGACTCCCTCCCCCTCTCCGAGGCTTGTCTCTGAATTGTTCGGAAGTGGTGGACACTCAGGGTCTGATTGTGGATGGATACTCCCTTGGAGAGAAAGGAAAACTGAGAGCAAGTGAGTTCACCCAGATCTCACATGGGCAGCATTTGGGCGGAATCACTGCGTCGTGGAAACTGTCCATTGTGGGTTGCAGGATGTTTAGCAGCATCCCGGGCCGCTGCTCGCTAAGTGACAGCGGCCGTTCCTGCTGGCAGGCGATGGCCAAAACTGTCCCAGAAATCACCAAATGTCCCCTGAGTCCTCAGAACTACCTCCATGGACTCACAGGGAGCAGAACTGCTCTCCCCACCTTAAGACGGGCACGGCAGCCCCCACTCTCCCTTAGTCCTGAGCAGAGCCCCGCAGATGCTGCCTGGGAAGGGTGTGGGGTCCACAGTGAAGGGGAGAAGCTTGGGCCGCTTTGTGGGCCCACAGAGGACAAACTCTACCTTGACTTTCACCACCTGCCTTATGAATCCGTTCCTGCAGGCAATGGGGGAACAGGGGAGGGGAGGGAGAAGGGCCCCAGGCAGCCCATTGCCATGGCCAGGGAGAGGCAAAATGGACCGAGGGACCAGGCTCCCACACCAAGGATGGCTCTGAGATCAACCCCTGGGTCACTCGTCAGCCTGAGGTGTGTGGCTTGAGGACACCTCAGAGGCTTGGTGTGGGGAGACTAGAGTTGAGGGTCAGGGAAAGGGGTTCAGGAAGCCCAGGACAGCTGGGGGCACAGGCCCTGACCCAGGGGAGCACCCAGACCCTCAGCCCCACCCCAGCAAGGCCCTTCTTTCTCCCGCACCTTGATTCTATTCTTGTTAATCTCCTCATCCGAGATCTTCCAGGGGCAGTCCCGCCTCATCTCAGTGACCGTGGCCTCGCCTTGAAGCCATCATTCAGGCGGAAGGGTGCAATCATGTCCTCAAAGCGCTTGATACTGGGGGCAGAGAGAGCCAGTGAGACCGGGCGAGGTGCCCATGTCCAGGGGAACGGGGTCCTCAGAAGGAGATGGAGGGAGGGCCGTGGGGACACACATTTCAGGCTGAAACACTTTCTGATGCTGCTGTTTACATCAAAGCAGCCTCTGTTGAATTCAGCCCTGACAGCTGCGTCTGACTTTGAACAGGACTTCCACAAGTGGTCCATGAATCTTGACTGAGGTCCACCTCCACCCCCTGACCACTCTCACCCCAGGGTGTTTACTGAGCACTGCTCTGTGCTGCCACAACAGTGAACAAACCAGACAACATCCCCAGTCCGCACAGAGCTCATGGTCTGCTGCGTGACAAATAAGCAGGTCAATATAGATCAGAAAACTTAAGAAGGCATACACTGAGTCCTGAGATGGGAAATAATTGGGCAGAAAGTCCTCTCTGGACCCAAGGATGCCTGTCCTTCCGAAGCTAGCTATGCACAAGACAGGGGGTTGTTGGAGCAAACAATGGAAGGTGCAAAGGTCCCGAGGCAGAAGTGTGCTTGGGCTGCTTGAGGAGCAACAGAGAAGCCTGTGTGGATGGAGCAAGGTGAGTGCAGGGGTGAATGGGATGCCGTCAGGTAAGTCAGGAAAAGGAGGCAGCACCAGCAAAGGAAACGGAAAGAAGGATCCCTGAAGTGGGAGGGATTCAGCAGAGGGCAGCATCTTGGATCCAAAGGGGCTGTTTCAAGAAGGACCACTGTGTCAAATGCAGCTGCGAGGCAGAGAATGAGGAGCACAGCAGCGGGCTCTGAAGATCCGGTGGTGCAGAGGTCACGGCCCAGGCTGGCGAGAGGGATTTCAGCAGAGCTGCAGAAGGGCAGCCAGACTGGAGGGAGCTGGAGAACGAGGGAGGGGTGGGAGGAAGCAGCCACAAAGAGGGCAGCATCGCTTTGGAGAAGGTTGGCTGTGCAAGGGAGGAGAGCGGTGCCCAGGAGGTGGAGGAAGACGCAAGAGCAAGATGGGGCTTAAAGACAAGATGGGCTGGGGGTCTGCATGTGGCTCCCACTGTCCTCTCCACAGGGGAAGGTCTCCCCCTCCCATCCCTGTTCGCGGCCTTTCTCAAGGCTCTGCTCCTCCACTAGCAGAGATGGCCCTGTTCTCCTTTGCATTCGTGTCCATCTCTGCACCATTCTGATGCCTCTTGACATCCTCTCTGTACCTCAGCCAAGGTAAACCACGCAGGGCAGGGCTGCAATTTACTCATCTCTGTCCCTGCAGCTCAAGCACAGCCCTGAGAGAATGGGGGAGTCAGTATATCCATCACTATTAGCTAGTTTCTTCCTTCAAAAAAAATGTATTTACTTATTTATTTGGTGACACTGGGTCTTAATGGCAGCACGAGGGATTTTTAGTTATGGCCTGGGGGCTCTTATTTGCAGCATGTGGGATCCAGTGCCCTGACCAGGGATTGATCCCAGATCCCCTGCACTGAGAGCTCAGTCTTAGCCACGGGCCCATTAGGGAAGTCCCCTTTCTTTCCTTCTTGATGTCCTTCCTTCTCCAGGTAAACAAGGGCTAAAGAGGTCAGGATGGACCTTACTTTACTGAGAAGAGAGAGTCCTGGAAAACCTCACTTGGACAGATTTACATAAGGCAATCCTATCGTAAATGTCTTCTTTTAAGAATATGCAACTGAATTGTTAGGAAAGTAACTTATTCCTTCTGGCCCCACAATTGAGCCCTGCTACAAATTCACACAGGTGTTTGCTCCAAGTCTGCCCACTTGCCATTGCGTGGGTGAGCAGGGGAGGGGGTCAACATCCACTGCTCCCCAAGTGCCAGGGAGTCAATATAACATCAGGGGCTGCAGCTGCCATTCTTCTGCCGCAGGGCCTGGGGAGCTTACGTTCCATTTGCTCCAGTGCCCCTCAGCCCCACAGAGGGCATGTGCTTCTGCCGTGGCCTCTGCAGGAGCATCCTTCCAGTGGTGTATTTCGGGGCATATGATCTGCCACTCCTGGCCATGGCCAACTGGACTAAAGGTGGCCAAGAAATAGACCTTCCGGTGACCTTTGTCTCGGCTTGGCAGGAAGCAATGAGCTGGGCTGGTGACAGTCCCTTTTTCAGACACTTAATTTAAGCAATGTCCGGAGAAGGAAGGAAGCAGTCTGTAGCAGAGTTAGGACTACAAGGAAAGGTGGAGATACAGAAAGGCCTCAGAGGCTACAAGTGGGCAGAGCCACAAATCCAGCCTTGACTGATCACTGAGTTTGGGCAGGGCGCCCTGTTAAGCATGTTACATGGATCGTCTGAGACTGTGGTTCTCAAAGTGAGGTGCCTGCATCAGCACAGGAGAGCTTGTTATAAGTGGACATTTTCAGGCCTCACCTCAGACCTAGTGACTCAGAATCTTGGGGCTGGGCCCCCCAAGTTGTGTGTTCACAAACCCTCCAGGTGATGCTGTTATTTGAGAACCAGTCTTTTATGAAAACGATACAGGGGTTGGAGAAAATTGAGAAAATCAGAGTAGATAAATCAGCCTTTCCTGTGTAGCCAGCAGCCTGAGCTTGAGAGGTGTGAAGCTGGAGACTTTCTCAGCGCCAGGGTGTGTGGGGTGGGTGGGAGGTCCCTGGCAGATGAAACACCAGCTCTGCTCTAGGGGCAGAACGGCCATGAAGAGCTCCAAAACACTGGGCCTGTGAAAAGCATGAATGGGAACTTTCATTGACCTTCAGCCTAGATGTGTTTTTGGCAAACCACAGCCCTGATATGCAAAGGACCACGGGGCAAGGGAAAAAACTCAAACAAAAGTTAACAGCTGCAAGTTCTTTCTTTCCATGAGCCCAGTGTAGGCAAGGTCAGGTGAACCAGGTTGCCCTTGGTTCACCAAAGAGAAAGGGCCAACCCTTCTCCCTGGAACCCCCAACACAGAAAACTCACTGCTCGGCCCGTGGCTTCTGGTTGATGTCGGGAAGGATGTGAACTTCATGGAATCCCAACCGGAACTTGCTCAGCAGAGAAATGATCCTGGAGACAGAGAATTTTTTTTTTTTTAACGCATTCATTCCTCCAGCGAGTTTTCACTGTAGGGAAGATACAGCAGCGAACAAAACAAACTCTGCCCTCGGGGATTTCACGTTCTAACCTGCAAGGGAGGCAGACAATAAGTGAATATTGATAAAGCAGGTCAGATGACAACCAGTGACAGGAGAAAGGAATTGTCCTAAGTCTCCGGTGGCCATCTCTGGGCTAGAGCGCCTCACATTCTAACGTCTGCACACTAGCTGGGGAGCTTGTTAAGACACGGGTTCTGATCCAGCTGGCCTGGGCTGGGACCTAGGATTCTTCATTTCCTTTTTTTTTAATCTTTAAGATTTATTCATTTACTTTGGCTGAGCTGGGTCTTTGTTGCTGCATGTAGGATCTTTCCGGACCAGGGATCGAACCTGTGGGCCCTGCGTTGGCAAGTGGATTCCTAACCACTGAACCACCAGGGAAGCCTGGGATTCTGCATTTCTAAGAAGCTCCCAGGTGATGTGAGACTGCTGGTTCACTGGCCACACTTTGAGAAACGAGGGTATAAGGAATGGGAGATGAACAGCAGGAAATTCCTCAGGGTGGCTGAGGGAGCAGGTAACACATATGAGCTGAGTATAGAACCAGGAGTGGCAAGCCAGGTAGCCCTGACTTTGCATCCACAAGGAGGAAGCAGCAACTATGGTCTGAAGCAGTCAGGGAAGGCTTCACAGAGGAGGTGGCGATCTGGCTGGATGGTGAACGGTGGGTAAGACTGTTATACACTGAAGAGGGTGGATAAGGGTGTTCACACCAGAACCACACAAGGAGGTTTCTAAACAGTACTCGTGCCTCATTGCATCAGAATCCCTGGGCAGGACATGGCGTTAGTGATGCCCCAGGACTAGCTGGTGGGGAGTAAGCACCCCAGGAGGAGAGTCCAAATAAGCAAAGACATGGGGGTGCAGGGGATGGGGTGGGAGCAGCAAGGGGCTGCCTGGGACAGTGTGGAGCATGCCAGGGGACAAAAAGGAGACGACTGCCATTGGTGGTCCCAGAACTTGGGAGTGAACTTAGGAAAGCAGAGATGGGGGCAGCACAGGGGTGCCCTGGGATCACAAGGAAGGCAGAGGACTTGGGCTGGTCCAGAGGCAGCCAGAGGAGAGATTTCACAATCTTTGCTTGCAAGACATCCTGTGACCCCACAGTGCTGCAGCCTCGATCTGAACCAATGGCCCCTGAACCCCCTGAGTGGGAGCTGGAACGGGAAGCCCAGAGGGCAAAGCGACCTTTGCGGTGTGTTTATCTTCTGGAAAGGAGCACAGAGAAGCAGATGCTGCGTTTCCCGGGCAACGTTCTCCTCCTCATTGAGGAGAAGGGCCCTCCAGTGGAGAAGCTCTCAACAGGGGTGAGGGCAATGAGAAGGGGTTGCTGGTCACCCTTAACTCATGAGCAGGGTCATGGGGATGTATGAGGTCCTGGCACAGGACTAGGGTGGCCTGGCCACGGAGTCCTGCCCTTGGGGTATCACAGCAGGCACTCAAGGCTATGTAGGGTTTTCTCTCTGGCTAATTAACCGCACAGTTTGGGGCAAGCCACCCACCCCATCCTCCCCAGCCTGCCCACACCCTCCCGCAGTCCTCGGTCCTATGGCCTTCGACCTCACTTGACCTTCCTCTAAAGCCACAGGGGCCCAAATAGCCCACGTGTGCCACCTGCCCAACTCCTGCCACCTCCACACCCGTGTACGTGCCTGACTGTTTACTTCCGTCTCAGCTTAAGTCAACTCACATTCTCACCTAGACACGTCTTGAAAGGAAATGGCTCCACAGTTTAATCAGCAAATCAGCAACTCTTGCCAGAAAGATGCGGCCAATAAAACCAGTAAACCAACATCACTCAGTTCTGGCAGATGCCACCACCTGCTGAGCACTCGAACCAGGCTGCCTTCCTCTTGTTTAGACAGAGAGTCAGCCATGGAGTTGAAGAATGGAGTCCCTTCTCACCAAGAGGTTCCGGGGTATTTGCTGCCCTTCATCCTGGCCACTGAAGTCACCTCTGGCCTCACCAGGGGCCTGTCTCTTATACACATCTTAGCAGAGTTAGGACTACAAGGAAAGGTGGAGATACAGAAAGGCCTCAGAGGCTACAAGTGGGCAGAGCCACAAATCCAGCCTTGACTGATCACTGAGTTTGGGCAGGGCGCCCTGTTAAGCATGTTACATGGATCGTCTGAGACTGTGGTTCTCAAAGTGAGGTGCCTGCATCAGCACAGGAGAGCTTGTTATAAGTGGACATTTTCAGGCCTCACCTCAGACCTAGTGACTCAGAATCTTGGGGCTGGGCCCCCCAAGTTGTGTGTTCACAAACCCTCCAGGTGATGCTGTTATTTGAGAACCAGTCTTTTATGAAAACGATACAGGGGTTGGAGAAAATTGAGAAAATCAGAGTAGATAAATCAGCCTTTCCTGTGTAGCCAGCAGCCTGAGCTTGAGAGGTGTGAAGCTGGAGACTTTTTTCTCCATCCTTCATTTCACTGCAAATCTCCTGGAGATTTGTGGATTTAAAATTTACCAGCCCTCCCTGGCACGGCCAGGACTAGGACATGCATATCTTATTAAAGGGGACAGAACACCAAAACCACTTCTGAAATGAAGAGAAACCTGCTCCTGTCCTGAACTCTCTCACCATTGCTGTGACTGAGACCCCCCGAGGGGTGGAATGGGGAGTAGGGGCAGGTGGGAGCAGGCGCTCCCCGCTTACGCCTTTCTCTCCTGGTCCATCCTGTTGATCTGGCCTCCCACGAACACGCGGATCCTGCATTTGCTCCATCTCTTCTTGCGGCCAAGGAGATACGGGATGAGGAGGGTAAGGCCTGGCAAGGAGGGTGCCATGAGTTAAGAGAAAGATGCTCTCAGGATACAGCCTTCTCTGGGTCCCGCTCTACTCTGCCTCTAGCAAACCCCATCCCTTCTCTTGACCTCCATGTACTCATCTCTATAATGAGTTTGCCAGGTGAAACCAGGGCGAGACACGGGCTCTGTGGGCTGGGGTTTATTTGAACGGTATGATGCTTTTATTTATTTTTGAAAAATCTGAGGGGCTTTCCTGGCGGCTCAGTGGTAAAGGATCTGCCTGCCAATGCAGGAGACATGGGTTCGATCCCTGATCCAGGAAGATCCCACAGGCCTTGGAGCAACAAAGCCCGTGTGCCACAACTATGGAGACTGTGCTCTAGAGCCCGGGAGCTTCACTACTGAGCCTGCACACCCTAGAGCTGGAGCTCTGCAACAAGAGAAGCCACCACAATGAGGAGCCTGCACCCCATGCCTAGAGAGCAGCCCCTGCTCACCACAACTAGAGAAAAACCCACGCAGCAGCGAAGACCCAGGAGAGCCAAAGATAAAAACAAATTTAAAAAATCTGTTTTGGCCTCTCAGAATCTCATTCCCCAGAATCAGGGCTCCAACCTGCGCCCCCGAAGTGGAAGTGCCCACCAGGGAATTCCTGGGCACCAGGCTTTTAAATACATGAGCTGGCATTTTAGGGAGATTTCACATGCAAATCTAGATCACTGTCATTTATCACTGTATGATCCACACACGACTTCGCCACTCTGTGCCTCAGTTTCCTCATTTGTAAAGGGAGTTAATAATCATTTTTACCTGGGGACTGTATTAGGTTAACCTATGCAAACCCTTGGCATCAAGGATATAGTAAATGCTCAGGATATCTTCTCTGTATCTAGGACTCCATCGGGGTTGGGAACAATAAAGCTGAGAGTCACAAGAAAAACGAGAGAGCGTGGTTTTTTTTGGTAAGTGATGAACATGCCTACAGCTTTGCTGCGCTCTGGCTCATCTCTCCCACTTACTCACGTGCCTGTGACCCCGACAGCCTGTCCAGTCTGAAGGTCCCTCCTCATGCTGACCTCACCTGCTCCTTTAAGTCCCTCATTTTATAGCTGAAAACAGAGGGCCATGAGAGGGACCCAGCCAGGCTCCCGTGAGCCCAGTGGCCCCATTCCTTTTAGCTGGGCCCCGAGGTCCCACCAGTGGCCTTGTCGTCAGCGAGGGAGGCCGAGAGAGGAGGTCATGGAAGGGAGACAGCCAGGGGAGAGCCAGCATCCTGGGGCACTGACCTCCATCATCAAACAGCCAGTAGATGTCGATGGTCTTCTTGCCCTGCTCCGACTGGAAGACTGTGCTAGCCTGTTCCTCCTGCACCAAGGCCTCAGAGTCCACTGCAGGAGCAGAGGGGCAGGTCAGGAGGGTGTGGAGCACAGGGAAAGGCCTAAGGCTGTCTGGGAACACAGCCTGGGCTTGCGCACACAGTGGCTGGAAGCCCTTGCTGTGCGTGTGTGCAGGGGATGCCCTCCTGTGGGGGACGCCCTCCTGTGGGGGATGCCCTTCTGTGGGAGGCTCCTGGGGAAGGGACCCCGGACGAGCAGCGCTGAGATGTGCCCCTCCTCTGCTCCCAGCTTCTCTCTCCCTGGATTCTGGTTGGCTCCAGGGGGTGAGACCATTCTCTTAAAAACTCCCCTGTGCCCCTCACAAATGCCCACGGGACGCTCCCAGCCCCTGCACTGAGTGTTTCCCTGCTTCCCAGAGCGTTGTTGCCCCTCCCCATCGGAGCATGGCCGGGGCGCCCTTGGAGGGGCAGGACTTGGGCCCCAGAGCCTACTGGATGGGGTCCCACGATACCTGGACCCTGAATTCTCCAGCAGGGCTGGCAATCTTTATCTTGCCCCCAGCCCCACTGCCCTACCAACTCCCTGTGACCCAGTCCTAGGGGTCTCAAGTCACTGCCACAAACAAAAACCTCCTGCCCTTGGCCGAGTTCCCCTGTGGCCCATCACTCAGTGCCCCCCAGGGTGAGAGCTCTCTGTGCCTCTGAGTTGGGGCGGGAGGACTTACCTGTGCCGGAGACAGACAGCTGGGCCCCACTGGCCCTGGCTTCCTTACTGTCCTCTGCTGGATCAAATACAGGGTTAACTGAAAAAGAGGGGGAGCTTTGTTCCCAGGCTTCTCTGGGGGCCCTCTTACCCTGGGGGAAGGTCCTGACTCCGCAGCTTCCACTGATCTGATCTCTACCTCCCTGCACGCTCCATGCACCAACCCCCACCAGCTTCCTGTCTGGTCAAACAAGCCATGCTCCTTCCCACCAGGCCTCAGCAGTGGGTGGATGGCCCCAGAGCCAAGCACCCTCTTTCCCCAGCCCTCCCCTTCTAGAAATAAGCCCCTTCCTCAGAGGGGCCCTCCTGCCCGCATGCCCCCCCATGTGGGCCTCCTCAGGACACCTCAGGAGCTATCAGTGCCTGCAATGAGTCCTGGGTCTGCTGCGTTTCCCCCAAAATGTCAGCTCCTCCAGGGCAGACTTGGTTTTGTTCCCTGCTGCATGCCCAGCGCCTAGAGCCACCTCGGTCAGGAGTGTGGCCTCTGCTCTGCAAACTCCGGTTGTGTAAATATTCACTGAACTACCAGCTGCCAGGCACGCCCTCAGCCCGTCGGTGACCTGGGTGAACAAGACCCAGGCTGGCCTGCAGCCCCCGCTCCTCTCAGCATCGCAATCCCCACCCCTGTTTGTCTTCATATGTGTTATTTCTATCACGCCTCTAAAAGTAGCTAATTCTGACTTTTTACATGTGAACTTCAATGTAGTTCACATCCCTACTCTATGCCCCAGCTTTCATGGCCTCTCTGTGTGTGTTTTCATGCGCTGGAGTCTTCACGTGGCTCTTCGCCCCCGTCTTTTTCTCTCTCCTGTCTTAGTTCCTCTTTATCCCATCTGGTTACGAACCCTTTCATGGTGATTCGGCGAGCTGTGATCCTGTCAAGCAAGGCCTTGAACTAGTCACATCCTCTTTCAGGACCTCAGTTTCTCCATTTAGAAATCTGATGATTTCCATCAAAAACTGACTTTCTAGGAGTCTGTGACCTTTTATTCCTTACTAATTACCCCCTGTCCTCCCTGAACCACTTGGAAAAAAAATGGATTCTAGAACTTCCTGGGATTCTGTTCGGTCTTTGACAGGGGTGTCAAGAAGGGAGGGTACTCACTATGCGCCTGCATCACCTCTGAGATGTTGAGGCCCTCACGCATCCTCATGACACATACACCATAGTTGAAATCAAAAGCGTCACTGGAGAGAGAGGTCATGGGGTCAATCTGCTCTCGGCCCCGCCCAGCCCCCAGCCCCCAGCCCCCAGGAGGCCTGTCTAGAGCTGACCCTGCCTCCCACCATACCCTTCTCCTCTCTGGGCCTCAGTCTCCCATCTGTATAACATGCAGGCAGGACCGGAGAGGTGGCCAGGACCCCTCTAGCTCTACTGTGTGAGGCACTATGGATCCTGCAGACCCTACTGGGGGAAACTGACTCAGGCCAGTCTCAGAACCAGCCCTGTCCTCCTGATTGTTGCTGTTGTTCAGTTGCTAAGTAATGTCTGACTCTCAACCCTATGGACTAGACTGTAGCATGCCAGGCCTCCCTGTCCTTCACTATCTCCTGGAGTGTACTCAAACTCATGTCTATTGAGTCAGTGATGCCATCCAGCCATCACATCCTCTGTCACCCACTTCTCTTCCTGTCTTCAATCTTTCCCAGCATCAGGGTCTTTTCCAATGAGTCAGTTCTTCGCATCAGAAGGCCAAAGTATTAGAGTTTCAGCTTCGGCATCAGTCCTTCCAATGAATATTCGGGGTTGATTTCCTTTAGGATTAACTGGTTTGTTCTCCTTGCAGTCCAAAGGACTCTCAAGAGTCTTCTCCAGCACCACAGCTTGAAAGCATCACATGTGGCTAATCTTCACAACTCTACCAACAGAGGTGGGGATGGGAATTGCTACTCCCATTTGACAGATGCAAAACCTAAGATTTAGGGAGTAACTTGTCTATGATCACACGCTAAGGAAGTGGCCAGTTCAGATCAGAATTAAATAACTGAAGATGGACATGCACACAGGAATGGCCTCACTCTTGAAGACAGCAATGGGCTGTCTGTATGGTATGTCTGGAAGACTCCCATGCCACAAGTATATTAACTGCCTGGTTGACACAGTGCCCAAGAGCCCACCATCAGGGCTAATCTACTCGGCTAAGCACTGCCCTCTCTGAACTCTAATCACAAATCTCTGGGACAGGGCCCTTTAGGCTTCAGCAGTTTGGAGCTTTGGCATATTGAATCCAATAGGTAGGGGTTCCTGCAGAGTGGGCACATACTGCCTCCTGCTGTAATTTTGCTAGAGGCAGTGAGATGCACTGCTCGGTCATACAGCTGGTTCCCAGCAGACCTGGAAGCCAGGCCCAGGTCCCCACACTCAGCCTCATGTTTGTTAAATGCTCCAGCACACTGCCTCTCTATACCCCCCAAGACATGAAAGCAGCTTGGGCAGGCATTTTCTGGAGTCTGCACAGCAAGAAACGAAAGAGAAAGGGTTTGGATTTAACCCTGAAATCCCCAGGGAGTTTATCCCCGGGTCCCATTCCGCAGTTTGTTGCCTCCTTGGAGGCCTGGTTTCAGTGGTAACACCTCACAGCTTGAGAGCTGGGCTTTAGCAGGTCTTTGCAGCCCCCAAGTAAGCACACGATTTTCACCTAAAAACTCACATTTTCGACTTCTCTGAAAAAACTAGAAGATCTGGCCACACTGGGTCCTCATTTCTGCCTGGGCGTGATTAGCTGGAGTCAGGGAACACCTGTTCTCCTCCGTTTGCCACAGTCCCCACCATTCCCTAATGCCCCATACCTGGCCCACTTCACTCTGTTACTTGCCTGTTCTCTGCCAATCTGGGTGTCTATGACCTGCAGGGCAGAGGGGGGACCCTCCGTCTGTCTTTTTCTTCCTCAGCTTTGAACCAGTGGACTCAGCTTCTTAGAGTGTCCACTGCTTCCCCTCTACTTCCCAAGGCCCAGGAAATGCCAAAGGCCCAGATCAAGAGACCTCAGGCCCTGCCCCGTCTGATGACCTCACTCACTGCAGGATGCCAATGTAGTCTTCCACCGTGGCTGGGTGAGCCGACTGCCAGTTCTTCTTGAACCCGACCACCAGAATGTTGGGCTTCATCCTCCCGAGACCTGCAGCCTGCCAGGGGGTGGGGATGAGGTGGCAGGTCAGGCCTGTCTTCTGTAACTAGGGTGGAGCCTGCTCTCAGCCCAGTTTCCCTCTCAGCCATGGTGTGGGGGCTCAGGAGAAATATCCCCAGTTCAAGGTCCTGGCTGCCTGGATCCACCCATGAGAAAGGTGAAGCTACAGCCAGTTACTCCCTGAGGCCTCTGCAAGCAGGGCTAAAGGCTGGGCTGTCCTATCAGTTCTGGATTATCCCAGCTATTGTTTCTTAATGGAATTATTTCCTGTAACAGGGGATTTGAGTTTGGATGTCAAGCTTCGAGTATTCCTGGGTCACATAATCCATACATCTTTTATATTTCTCTTTTTGTAATGTTAAAAAATTTTTTTTAATTTTTGAGGTAAAGTTTACATAACATAAAATCAACCATTTAAAAGTATATAATTCAGTGATATTTAATACATTTAAAATATCGCACAATCATAACTCCTGCCTCTGCTCCAAGTAGTTTTATAATCCCAATAGGAGACCTTGTATGCTCTTTTTTAATTTTGAGAAATATTGTAAACTATCGAAAAGGAGTCGCCTATGTTGACTCAGAATTAACAACTGTTATTTTTATCCATGCATCCCACTTTACAAATAAGAAAACTGAGCAATAAAATGAATTGCCTGAAATGGAATGTTCTAGAACTTGACCCGAGTGATGGTTTCATAGCACTGAGTGATGTCTGCATTTGTAAACATATATCAAACTCTACACTATTTCACTTTGCTGTCTGTAGATTATATATCATTAAAAAGTCACCAAACCACAAAATGTGTCATCAGCTCCCACCGGTCTCCAAGGCAGTGTCCCCAGGGTCCTGAGCACTTGGAGAAAGTGCCCTGAATCAGCACATCCAGAGAGGGGGAGAAAGGTGGGACTGCCATCGCAGCACAAGAGGCTTCAACTAGCCCACCAAGGCATCCCACTTCAGGTTGCCACAGCAAGTAGTTAGGCCTGTGGGGAAGCCCCAGGCCCGCCCACCTGCATGAGAACCTGGACACCACTGCGGAGGTCCTCGGCGAGGACGTCGGAATAGAAGGCCTTGATCTTCCTCTTGTTCAGCCACTTGGTGTGCCCACTGGCAATGAGCCGGAGCTCAGGCATCCTCTGTTTGCGGGGGCCCTGTGGGTGGCAGGGACACGTGACCTCAGGGGTGTCCTTTACCCTCTGACCTGAGACATAGCTCCTCTCTTGCCCTGGAGGTTGTCCCCTGGGCTCACTGCTGGTTTCCTTTACGGAATTAGGGGGAAAAAAGAGGAGGAGGAGGGCTTCCCTGGTGGCTCAGCTGGTAAAGAATCCGTCTGCAATGCGGGAGACCTGGGTTCGATTCCTGGGTTGGGAAGATCCCTGCAGAAGGGGAAGGCTACCCACTCCAGTATTCTGGCCTGAAGAATATAGTCCATGGAGTCACATAGAGTCGGACATGACTGAGCAACTTTCACTTTTCACTAGGCAGGGGGAAGGCCAGAAGGAAGATGGAGGGAGCAGGTGAGGGGTGGGGCAGTGGGGAGAAGCCAGTGAGAGGAACAGGAAAGCGGAGAAAGCCTGTCCAGGCACACAGCCCCTCCTCCAGCCCCTACCTCACCCCACCCCACTCCCACCCTCAGGGTGGGCCCGATGACCAAGGCTCCTCCAGGAATATAGGCCAAAGTATTAGAGTTTCAGCTTCGGCATCAGTCCTTCCAATGAATATTCGGGGTTGATTTCCTTTAGGATTAACTGGTTTGTTCTCCTTGCAGTCCAAAGGACTCTCAAGAGTCTTCTCCAGCACCACAGCTTGAAAGCATCACATGTGGCTAATCTTCACAACTCTACCAACAGGGTGGGGATGGGAATTGCTACTCCCATTTGACAGATGCAAAACCTAAGATTTAGGGAGTAACTTGTCTATGATCACACGCTAAGGAAGTGGCCAGTTCAGATCAGAATTAAATAACTGAAGATGGACATGCACACAGGAATGGCCTCACTCTTGAAGACAGCAATGGGCTGTCTGTATGGTATGTCTGGAAGACTCCCATGCCACAAGTATATTAACTGCCTGGTTGACACAGTGCCCAAGAGCCCACCATCAGGGCTAATCTACTCGGCTAAGCACTGCCCTCTCTGAACTCTAATCACAAATCTCTGGGACAGGGCCCTTTAGGCTTCAGCAGTTTGGAGCTTTGGCATATTGAATCCAATAGGTAGGGGTTCCTGCAGAGTGGGCACATACTGCCTCCTGCTGTAATTTTGCTAGAGGCAGTGAGATGCACTGCTCGGTCATACAGCTGGTTCCCAGCAGACCTGGAAGCCAGGCCCAGGTCCCCACACTCAGCCTCATGTTTGTTAAATGCTCCAGCACACTGCCTCTCTATACCCCCCAAGACATGAAAGCAGCTTGGGCAGGCATTTTCTGGAGTCTGCACAGCAAGAAACGAAAGAGAAAGGGTTTGGATTTAACCCTGAAATCCCCAGGGAGTTTATCCCCGGGTCCCATTCCGCAGTTTGTTGCCTCCTTGGAGGCCTGGTTTCAGTGGTAACACCTCACAGCTTGAGAGCTGGGCTTTAGCAGGTCTTTGCAGCCCCCAAGTAAGCACACGATTTTCACCTAAAAACTCACATTTTCGACTTCTCTGAAAAAACTAGAAGATCTGGCCACACTGGGTCCTCATTTCTGCCTGGGCGTGATTAGCTGGAGTCAGGGAACACCTGTTCTCCTCCGTTTGCCACAGTCCCCACCATTCCCTAATGCCCCATACCTGGCCCACTTCACTCTGTTACTTGCCTGTTCTCTGCCAATCTGGGTGTCTATGACCTGCAGGGCAGAGGGGGGACCCTCCGTCTGTCTTTTTCTTCCTCAGTTTGAACCAGTGGACTCAGCTTCTTAGAGTGTCCACTGCTTCCCCTCTACTTCCCAAGGCCCAGGAAATGCCAAAGGCCCAGATCAAGAGACCTCAGGCCCTGCCCCGTCTGATGACCTCACTCACTGCAGGATGCCAATGTAGTCTTCCACCGTGGCTGGGTGAGCCGACTGCCAGTTCTTCTTGAACCCGACCACCAGAATGTTGGGCTTCATCCTCCCGAGACCTGCAGCCTGCCAGGGGGTGGGGATGAGGTGGCAGGTCAGGCCTGTCTTCTGTAACTAGGGTGGAGCCTGCTCTCAGCCCAGTTTCCCTCTCAGCCATGGTGTGGGGGCTCAGGAGAAATATCCCCAGTTCAAGGTCCTGGCTGCCTGGATCCACCCATGAGAAAGGTGAAGCTACAGCCAGTTACTCCCTGAGGCCTCTGCAAGCAGGGCTAACGGCTGGGCTGTCCTATCAGTTCTGGATTATCCCAGCTATTGTTTCTTAATGGAATTATTTCCTGTAACAGGGGATTTGAGTTTGGATGTCAAGCTTCGAGTATTCCTGGGACACATAATCCATACATCTTTTATATTTCTCTTTTTGTAATGTTAAAAAATTTTTTTTAATTTTTGAGGTAAAGTTTACATAACATAAAATCAACCATTTAAAAGTATATAATTCAGTGATATTTAATACATTTAAAATATCGCACAATCATAACTCCTGCCTCTGCTCCAAGTAGTTTTATAATCCCAATAGGAGACCTTGTATGCTCTTTTTTAATTTTGAGAAATATTGTAAACTATCGAAAAGGAGTCGCCTATGTTGACTCAGAATTAACAACTGTTATTTTTATCCATGCATCCCACTTTACAAATAAGAAAACTGAGCAATAAAATGAATTGCCTGAAATGGAATGTTCTAGAACTTGACCCGAGTGATGGTTTCATAGCACTGAGTGATGTCTGCATTTGTAAACATATATCAAACTCTACACTATTTCACTTTGCTGTCTGTAGATTATATATCATTAAAAATCACCAAACCACAAAATGTGTCATCAGCTCCCACCGGTCTCCAAGGCAGTGTCCCCAGGGTCCTGAGCACTTGGAGAAAGTGCCCTGAATCAGCACATCCAGAGAGGGGGAGAAAGGTGGGACTGCCATCGCAGCACAAGAGGCTTCAACTAGCCCACCAAGGCATCCCACTTCAGGTTGCCACAGCAAGTAGTTAGGCCTGTGGGGAAGCCCCAGGCCCGCCCACCTGCATGAGAACCTGGACACCACTGCGGAGGTCCTCGGCGAGGACGTCGGAATAGAAGGCCTTGATCTTCCTCTTGTTCAGCCACTTGGTGTGCCCACTGGCAATGAGCCGGAGCTCAGGCATCCTCTGTTTGCGGGGGCCCTGTGGGTGGCAGGGACACGTGACCTCAGGGGTGTCCTTTACCCTCTGACCTGAGACATAGCTCCTCTCTTGCCCTGGAGGTTGTCCCCTGGGCTCACTGCTGGTTTCCTTTACGGAATTAGGGGGAAAAAAGAGGAGGAGGAGGGCTTCCCTGGTGGCTCAGCTGGTAAAGAATCCGTCTGCAATGCGGGAGACCTGGGTTCGATTCCTGGGTTGGGAAGATCCCTGCAGAAGGGGAAGGCTACCCACTCCAGTATTCTGGCCTGAAGAATATAGTCCATGGAGTCACATAGAGTCGGACATGACTGAGCAACTTTCACTTTTCACTAGGCAGGGGGAAGGCCAGAAGGAAGATGGAGGGAGCAGGTGAGGGGTGGGGCAGTGGGGAGAAGCCAGTGAGAGGAACAGGAAAGCGGAGAAAGCCTGTCCAGGCACACAGCCCCTCCTCCAGCCCCTACCTCACCCCACCCCACTCCCACCCTCAGGGTGGGCCCGATGACCAAGGCTCCTCCAGGAATACAGCCCCGCCCTCCCTGCAGAGGACTCACCATGAGTACATGGCCACAGATCATCAGGCTGAGGTTCCGGGTGAAGGTGCCCACAAAGTCCACCAGGGCTGGGCGGAAGTTGGGGGGCCCCGTGAGCACCAGGCACTGGGGCTGAGGAGGGGAAAGGAAAAGAGCTATTAGGACAGAGTTGGGGGTATGGATGCCAAATAGAGTTGCTCCAGGCATTGCCCCAGCTCCAGGACTCCCTTCCTAGACAGAGGAACCACTCTGTGGTCTTCCCGTCCATGCCTCCTTTCCAGCTCTCCCTGTGGCCAGCCACCACACTGGGTATTCCTTGTCCTTCCTGCTCAGGCCACCACAGGCTCCCCTGGAGCGAACCTCCCTCCTGCTGCTCCACCTAGGGCCCCCGCTCCAGCCAGCACAGCATGGTGTGAGCAGAATCAAGACTGTGAGTGGGGAGGCCCCTCACTCATGAGATCATTGTGTTACCGGGTGGAAGAGGCTGCCAAGGCTCACAGTCAAGGGTCACTACCAGACTCAGCTGGAACCAGACAAAACTGGCCACTCACCAGCTATGTGAGCTGGAGCCAGTTACTTAACCTCTCCTTGCCTCACTGTTCTCATCTGTGAATGGGGTTAGCAGTTTCATGCACCTCAGAGGGTTGTGCCGACGCTGTGTAGGTCACCTAGCACGGGATTGACACCCAGACACGTCTGATTATTAACATTGTGATCTGTTGGGAAAGGGATCCTGGAGGCACAATTTTCCTCACTTAGGAGGGGAATCAGCTTCGAAGAGTACTTGGGAGAGGCTCAGCACAGTCAGCCTCACGAATTGTAACATCGGAGCACCCTTACAAACACAGGTGGCCCTTAGAATCTGTAGGTTCTACATCTGCAGGTTCAACCAAGTGTGGCGGGGACTTCCCTGGAGGCCCAGTGGCTAAGACTCTGCACTCCTGATGCGGGGGCCGGGTCCACCCCTGGCTGAGAAACGAGATACCACATGCTGCATCTAAAGATTCTACACACTGTAACAAAGATCAAAGACCCCACATTCTGCAAATAAGACCCAGCTTGGCCAAATAAATACTTTTTAAAAAATCAAGCATGGAGATTGAATCTGGATGTGAGACCACGGACAGCAAGGGCCAAAGGTACTAGGCTTCTACAGAAGGAACTTCAGCACCTGAGGATGTTGGTATCTGGGCAGGGGATGTGGAGGTGGGGCTGGATCCAGGCCCCGGTGGACACGGAGGGATGTCTGTGTTGTCTGTGTTTGTATCGCCCAGAGCATATTCCACTGTGGAAACTTAGGTACAGAGAGGCCACTAGACTTGCTTGGGCCCCACTGGGCAGTGTCTATTCTGGTCTCCTGACTGCTGGGCGGTGCTCCCCGACCCTGCTCCCTCTCCGAAAAGGGGCCGTGCCCATCCTGGCTCTGCTGGTCAGCTGTCAGGTCTTGGCTGGGGATCTCCAGAGCAGGGTCAGGGCCAGCCTTGCACCCCAGGCACCCCAAGGCTGTGCTCACCGGTAGTTCTTGATGTGGTCCTCCACCTCATTGAGACCCACAGAGTAGCTCAGGGCCAGGTTGTAGGAGCCCGCCTGTACTGAGGAGCCCCAGTTCACCTCTGAGGGTTAGAAGTCATGGGAGAAACCAGACATTGAGCACAAGGGAGGGAACGTTGACCTTTAGGAAGCAAACACTCATGGGAGCAGTTGACAGCCTGTAGTTCTGTTCCTAACCTTTGCACCTACAATATGGCTATACACACAATCATTATACATTACATCAAGCTATTGAACTCTACCAACTAGTCCCCTCCTTTGACAAACAGGCCTTCACAATGACCTGGAAGGCCAAGTTCAACTTGAGAGTTCTAGGCTTTCCTGGAGTTCTTTATCTCATCTCGAGAGTGCTGTCTCCTGGGATCCTTGCCTGCCTGCGTGTAGACACCCCTGCCCCCGCGTCCAGGCTCTGCTTGCCTGCCTTTCTCTCCGGTAGCCACTGCTCTGGTACGCACACCAGCAGGCCGGCCACTCTCCAGAGGCTGGACCTGAGCAGGCAATTCCAAGCCCTGGGTGTCTGGCAGGGGGTGGTGTGGGCTCTGAGTGGGCACACTCCCCAAGGGCTCCTCACTCTGTGGGGAGGGATGAGGCTGGAGGACCAGAGGGAGCCCTTGGGAGCATAGATTCTGAGAGAGGCCCTCTGGCTGAGCTGACGGGCAGGCTGGCTCAGCAGCCTCAGAGTTAAAAGGGACGCCTGACCCCCAGGGGCTGCCTGAGACACACACCTGGCTTCTTGTAGATCACGTAGAGCAGGAGGAAGAGGACCACGCCGATGGCGATGAGGGCCGCCCACCAGGTGAGAAGGAACATGATCACCACGGAGATGACCGCCCCAAACAGTGCTGCCCACTTGCTGTAGTATTGGAATGAGGGTCTCCACCCTGGTGGAGGACACAGGGCACGGGGGTACCCTCAACACTCTGGAGTCTCCCTCTGAGCCAGCACAGCTGGGCAGGGTTGGGGTGGCAATGCCCCTAGTGCCCAGACCCAGGGTTCCAGCCTTTGCCCACCCATCTTGCTTCCTGGGATTGGGCTTGGAAACACTGATAGGGCCACATGCCTGCCTTGGTTGGCACCCTCCCATGTGAACAGGCTGTACCAAAGGACAGGCATCCGGCTCTGGCCAAATACGGCCACAGGACATCCGTCGTCAGCAACAGTGCTGGCTTCCGGGGCTCGCACAGGGCCGAGGGGGTGAGTGGAGGGGGAGGAGTTGATTCTGCATGGCCCACATCTGCATCTGTGCCAGGGCCACCCCACGGCACAACTCCAAGGCACAGTGGTCCATGGTCTAGGGAAAAGGTGGCTCGGGGGCCAGCTTATCAGCAGTTTCAGGCCAATTGGAAAAAGTCTTCCTGGAAGACTCTTTGCTGCCATCTGCCAGAAAGTATTCATAATAAACATATAAATCTATGATGTCATGAGTGGCGCCTCCTGGAGTTGGGCAAGTGCAACCTGCAGCCACTCTGTGACTGGTGATTTTCTTCCCTCTCTTGGGAACCAGGTTCCTGACTCCCTTAAATCTGGGGGAGGAAGGCACAAGAAAAGTCTCTGCACACTGTAAACAGTGTATGAATCCATGCAGAGTGTTCATTGTAAGTGCCTGATAAAGGATACCTGTTGTTATTATTATTATTGGAAAGTTACCTTTAATTGACTTCAGTTTGACAGGTGACCTTGGTCTTCCCACCTGCATCCACGTCTTCCACGCCCCCTCTTCATATCCCAGCCCCAAGTGTCACTTCCCATGGAGAGATGAGGGCCTTGCTTACCAGGCGAGTTGTGATGGAGGCATGGAAGCAGCTGAAGTTGATGAGGGCGTAGGAGCACAGGAAGAAGTTGGAGATGATGGGGGCGATGGAGTTGAGCTCAGCTTCAGGGACCCAAGGGAGAGAGGAGACAGTCTGTTGGGCAGCTCCATCACAGAGTTCCCAGAACCCTCCCTCTCAGGGTAAGGGAATGCCAGACGGGCCACCAAGGCTCAGTGAGTCTCAGCTTTCTCATCTGTGAAAAGGGCCCATCATTTTGTGAATCTCAAAGCCCATTGTTTCGTAAGCTGTAAAATGTCAGCTCTATGGAGGATGGAGAGGAATGCGAGGGTGGATACTGTCAGGCTACAGGATGACCCAGGACAGTGACCGTCACTTCTTATGTGACCACAAATTGTAATAAGAACTAGATCATACAATGCGACCCAAGACCCATGCCATCTGTTATCTGGAAGCTTGGGACCATATCACAGTTCCACCCACAGTGGAAGCCTGCTCAAGAACTGACTCCTCCCTTCCCTGTCTTGCGAGCCCCCTGCCCTGGCACCCCAGCACACTTCTGCACACGAATCCTTGTCTCGAGGCCTGCTTCCGCATGGTCCCCGAACAAGATGAGCGCCTCTGTGTGCTGAGTCTTCTGTACACAAGTCCATTGAATCAGCACAAGAACCTGCCCAAGAACATCTGAGATCACTGTTCTCCATCTGAAGTCCAGTCAGAACCACCCAGATGAAAGGACATCAGACTGGAGGAGGGGGTGGACTGAGGGTGATCAGGAAACAAGCGGCAACATCCAGGACGCCGGGCCTGGCCAGGTGCTTCCAGCCCCGGGTGTGGCCCTCCTGCCTCTTCCTCTGGCGTAGGACCCAGTCTGGAAAGTTTCCCTCGAATGGAAGTGGGGCTAGACCACTAGGCTACGTCTCCTGGGTTGGCGGTGCCGGCCCAAGTCGCAGGGATTCAGCTGTGGCAGGAAAGCGCCCCCCAGCCAGGGGAGGTTCACCGGTCACTGACCCTGGCCCCGTTCCTGCATCGGGAGAGGGTCAGGGGTCTTCATGGCCACTGCTCTTGCCCAGTCGGGTCACCTCTCTCCTGGCAGGTTCTGCCTTGTTGGCTAAACTTCAGAAAGTACTGGGGACTGGGCACACATGAGTGTGTGCATATATGAATGCGTGTGTGTGTGTACATATGTGGTCTCTTCCTACCCATCAGCAACACACCCTCTACGCATTGTTGCTCCCATTTTGCAGACAAAGAAACCAAGGATCTGGGAGGTGAAGTAACTTCTCCAAGGTCACTCACCTAGCACATGGCAAAGCCAGGATAGAGGTCAGTCTAGCTAACTGATTAACTGGGATCTTTCTCCAAGGGCATCCCCTGTCTCAGACCCCAAGGGACCCAGTAGCTCAAGGTCTGAGAAATGAGGGTGGTGTAGTTTCTGCACCTACAGAGATAGTGACCCAGCTGCTTGAATCAGCTTCCAAAGAGCAATCGGTCGCTTGCCCTGTGCTCCCGGTGCTTCCTGGGGGCTGGTTCAGACCTGGGGAGGGAGGGCCCAGATGCTAGCACACAGGAGGGCAGAACCAGGGAAAGCAGGTCAGGCCCTGCCCGGTGGCCAGCCAGAGAGGTGGCGGCCCTGTGTGCCCTCGGCCACTCACCAATGATGATGAAGGCCACGGCGATGGCATAGGCCAGCAGGTAGCCGCGCACCGGCTCATTGTTCTTGCCATAGCCTTTGCCAAAGAAGCCGATGAGCGGGTACAGCTGGTCCAGGCATAGGCACTGTGGGCATAAGGCGACGCGCTCACCCCCTGGCCGGGACCTGCCCATCCCCACCCCTGCAGCCGCCTGGACCCCAGCCCCTGCTTGCTCTCTCGGTGACCTCAGCAGGGCACTTCCTGGCTTCTGTCTCCGTGAAAGCGGGGGATCTCCCGCTCTCCCCACTTCACCAGAAGACTGAAAGGGGGCTGACCGCATCGGAGGGAGACTGAGATGTGTATATCCTGGCACATGGCAAAGCCAGGATAGAGGTCAGTCTAGCTAACTGATTAACTGGGATCTTTCTCCAAGGGCATCCCCTGTCTCAGACCCCAAGGGACCCAGTAGCTCAAGGTCTGAGAAATGAGGGTGGTGTAGTTTCTGCACCTACAGAGATAGTGACCCAGCTGCTTGAATCAGCTTCCAAAGAGCAATCGGTCGCTTGCCCTGTGCTCCCGGTGCTTCCTGGGGGCTGGTTCAGACCTGGGGAGGGAGGGCCCAGATGCTAGCACACAGGAGGGCAGAACCAGGGAAAGCAGGTCAGGCCCTGCCCGGTGGCCAGCCAGAGAGGTGGCGGCCCTGTGTGCCCTCGGCCACTCACCAATGATGATGAAGGCCACGGCGATGGCATAGGCCAGCAGGTAGCCGCGCACCGGCTCATTGTTCTTGCCATAGCCTTTGCCAAAGAAGCCGATGAGCGGGTACAGCTGGTCCAGGCATAGGCACTGTGGGCATAAGGCGACGCGCTCACCCCCTGGCCGGGACCTGCCCATCCCCACCCCTGCAGCCGCCTGGACCCCAGCCCCTGCTTGCTCTCTCGGTGACCTCAGCAGGGCACTTCCTGGCTTCTGTCTCCGTGAAAGCGGGGGATCTCCCGCTCTCCCCACTTCACCAGAAGACTGAAAGGGGGCTGACCGCATCGGAGGGAGACTGGGAGGGTGGGCTGCAGACGGGGTGCCAGACTGTGAGGGAGGGTGCGGGATGGGAAAGGTGGGTGCTCGTCAAAGCTCAGCGCAGCCAGGCGGCTGTTTCCTGCAAGCCTTTGCTTTCCCAGCTCCTTTCCCTCCCATCTAGACACCAGGTCACATGACTCTTTCGGCCTCTGGAGGTCACCTGGCCTCCCAGACTCTCCCACCCCCTCCTGCGGCCTAACCTGGAAGACTTTGGCGGCAGAGACGAGACAGGCCAGGGCAGAGGAGAGGGTGGCCCCAAAGATGCCAGCTGTGATCAGCGGTGCGAAGCCCGACACCATGCTCATAGTCTGCAGGGACATGGGGTTCGGACCCCCGAGGTGAGAGGTGGGCCCAGAGCCCCCACCTGGGTCACCCCAGTCCCCATGGCAAGCAGGGGCTCTGTCTGGAAGCTTCTACCTGAGCCTGCAACCCTCACTGGGGCCCCTATCTGAAGCTCTTTCCTCAGCCTAGAGCCATCCCCCAAGCCTTGCCTGCTCCCGCCCGTTCCAGCCTCCACCCGGCCCTCCCACATCTGGCAGGGCCGCGCGTGCCTGGTAGTAGTTGATGAGGCCGTAGCGGCAGCTGTGCTGCTGGGCGCACTCGGTGAAGTTCCAGCCGTAGCCACAGGCCAGCCCCTCGCAGGCGCCTGAGCCGGGGGTCACCGTGTCATTCAGCCCCCCAGAGGCATCTCGAACCACACAGGAGCCTGGGGAGGAAGGAGGGCGTGGGGAGGTCTCCCTTCCCCCCTCCCTCCTCCCTCCTCCCCTGCCACCTGGAAAATGCTGGTCACTTCTGCAGAGGGCAAGATGCTGCTGCTGGGCCGCTCTTCCTTTACTTTGTAATAATGATAATCATTTTAGCTCTATGCAGGAGCACTTTTGACATGCCAGGCCCTGTGTTAAGCACGTTAAACGCTCCTGGGAAGCAGGTATTTCTATTATTTTTGTTATTGTTGCTATTCTATAGAGGCACAAGGAGCCTAAGTGACCCAAGGTCACAGTGTCCTCCTTATGATGGAGACCTGACCCCTAGGCCCCGAGTGGCTGTGACTGGGCTGTGTCCCTTGGCCATCTGTGAGCAGCTCACCTCGCACGGTGGTTACTGAGAGCAAGAGCGTGTGTGAGGGTCTCAGTGAGAGGCAAGTGTCAACAGCCCAGGCCTGGGTCCAAAGCCCACCTCTACCTCTCAGGCTGTGTGACCTTGGGCAGGTCACTTGACCTCTCTGAGCCCTTGCTTTCTCCTCCATCAAAAGGCAGAAATGACCAGTGCCTGGATTAAATAAGGCATGTAAAGGACTGAGCACGTGATAATAAGTCAGCTGCTAGAATCATCTTCCTCATCCTCAGCATCACTATTTTTATTATTCCTAGAGTTGGAGCTTGATTTTTCCTACCAGATTTTACACCTTTGAATCTGTAACCTGAGGTTTGAAGGGATCAGAGGAGCCTCGTCTAACCCCACATCTCCACCACAAACTACCTCCCACCATAAAGATGTTCTGGTTGCCACCACGGTGCCCAACACAAAACAAAATCCACGGCTCCACTTCCTGGCGTTGCCATGCCCTCCCTGCCCAGCCCTCCCTGTTAGAGAACCGACCGCACCCCGTGGCCCCTCAGCGCTCTGGGCTGGCGGCTTACCGATGGTGGCCGAGATGGCCAGGTAGGAGACGGTGGTCCAGAAAATGGCCATGAGTGTTCCCTTGGGGATGGCTACTGCAGGGTCCTGGAGGAGAGAGGGAGGGAGAGGAGTCAGGCAGTCCCTCCCAGGCCCTGGCCTTGTCAGGATGAGGGTGGGGCCGCCACCCCTGACCTTGGCCCCTCAGAGCCCCTTCCCAAGGGGCACCTAGAGACTGAGCATCCACAGAGGAGGATGGGACAGAATGAAGGTGGTGGCTGAGCCCACACCCAGGGCCCTGGGAGCCGGAGGCAGGGAGGGGAACTCCTAGCAATTCCTCTGGTCCCCGAGGACACCTGGCCAGTGCTTGCCCTTGGGGCGGCGAGGGGAGGGCTCCTGAATCAGCCTGTGTGCGTGCATGAGTGCTCAGCTCTGTTTGATTCTGTGCGACCTCATGGGATTCTCCAGGCAAGAATACTGGAGTGGGTTGCCATTTCCTTCTCCAGGGGATCTTTCTGAGCCAGGGATTGAGCTCATGGCTCCCTCGTCTCCTCACTGGCAGGCAGATTTCTTATGACTGAGCCACCTGGGAAGCCTCCTGAGTCATCCTGCCTGTGGTCAGATTCAGGTGATCACCGGGCAGCCTGCCTGTCTTCCTACACTTCGGCCCCTCCAGCCTTACAGGGATGCTGGTGAAACAAATCCATCCTTGTTAAGCTCCTAGACCGGGGCCCAGCTCATCAGTTGGGCTCGCTGCGTGTAATCCCCATTACGCATCAAGTGATTTGTTTGATTACATAGCCAGGAAATATAGACCAGTCCCCAGCTTCCTCCTTCCTCTCAGACAGAGAACTCTGCTGGTGCTTTCCTGGCAGTAACAGCAGACTGTCACACCCACATCACATTCACTCTTCCAGGCACTTTTTTAAGCATCGCTTCCTGAGAGGTGGCTGGCGGAGAAACTGAGGCCAGGGAGCCAGGAGGAGGGCCCAATTTACAGAGCCTTAAGCCTCGGCCCTGACCTGTCGAGGTCCATAGGCTCAGGCCCACCCCTGGGGGGCACTGGTCCTGGGTGGAAGGATATAGGCTGGGGGTTTTACAGGGTTTTACAGCAAGTTTCTGGTCTAGGTACGGACCCCAGCCTGGAGGGCAAGGCCACGTCAGCCATGGGAAGTCAACTGGTAAACTTGCCCACTTCCCTGGGCCGTTCTGTTTGCCACTCAGCTGGCAGATGCAGAAAGCATCAGAGGTGACATAACGTGGAGGGACTGTGACACTGTTCAAGTTCATGGACAAGTCAAAACAAAGCTGGCCACGGTCCAGCTCTCTGCCTCAAACACTGGGGGCCTGATGTGGAACCTGTGATCACTCTGTGATGACAAGGTCCTGAGGCCTGGCCCAAGGGAGGAGGTACAGGTGGGATCCTGCCCACACAGTGCAGATGGTGTGCCCGCCACAGGGAGGACCGCAGTGCACTGGGGAGCAAGGTGGGAGAGACGCTGCCAGAACCCCGCAAGGCCTCATGGTGGAGGGGACAACTGAGGTGACTCTGAAGGTGCTGGGTGAGGAGGAAGCCGGTGGCAGGCCAGAGAGAAGTGGGAGCAGAGGTGCCAAGCTGAGGGAGGTCGGAGTCTCTGGAGCATCCTAGCTCTGAGGTCTCTGCTCTGCAGCCGCGGTCCAGCCAGCCCTGCCCTGAGAACCAGGAGGGCTCGCTAGGTCAAGTACACAGGGTCCCTGGGCCCAAGGCCAACAGACCAGGTCAACGTCCCATCTCACCTATGATGGGATGAATAGTGTCTCCAAAAATTCACATTTATCTAGAACCTTAGAATAGGGCCTTATGTGGAAATAGCACCTTTGCAAATGCAATCTGCAAAGGTCGTACAGGATGAGGTGGGTCCTCCGTCCAATGACCTGGTCTTTGTAAGAGGAGGAGAGACCACAGAGACATGCAGGGGCAAGAAGGCCGTGTGGGGACAGAGGCTGAGACTGGAGGGAGGCAGCTGCACGCTGAGGAGCCCCGGGACTGTCGGAAGCCTCTAGAAGCTGGGAAAGATTAAAGAAGAGGAGGAGAAGTGGCCAGCAGAGGGCGAGACGGCTGGATGGCATCCCCGACTCGATGGACATGAGTTTGAGCAAAGTCTAGGAGATGGTGGAGGACAGGGAAGCCTGGTGTGCTGCCGCCCATGGGGTCGCAGAGTCGGACACGACTGAACGGCTGAACAACAGCAAAAGAAGCTGGAAGAGGCAGGGAAGGACTCTTCCCTAGCGCCTTCAGAGAGGCCCGGGCTCTACAGACACCTTTATCTGGACTTCTGGCTCCTAGAACTGTGTGAGAATAAATTTCCGCTGTCGTCAGTCACTAAGTGGGTGGTAATGCATCATAGCACCCAAGGGAAGTGAATACACGAGGCCTCCATCCCGCCCTCACATCTTGGTCTGAAATCTCAGAGCCCAGCTCACAGATCAGGGCTATCTGGGTCCACACCCTGCCTCGCTCTCGCTGGCTGTGTGCCTCGAGACCAGTCCCTTACCCTCTCTGGGCCTCAGCAGCCCTCCCTCGTCACCTGTGAAATGAGAGAGTAGGCTGGCACATAGCAAGTGCACAAGCAAGCTCACCAATGCGAGCAGTTAAGGCTGAGCTGTGTGGTCACACAGCCTGGCACAGACCCCACGGCAGTCACTAGGAAGTCCCTTGTCTCGGTCTCCATCTCCCCATCAGAAAATTGACTTCATAACAATGCTTTCCTTGGCCTTAGCACAGGGTGGTTGTGAAAAGGAGGCCTCCCTGATACTGTGGTCATGAGACTGCTCGCTAAGTACTAAAGGGTTGGGGGGCGTACGGGGTGAATGGAGACAGTGCCAACTTTGTCATCACCCCTTTGGGGCTCGGCTTACATGTCATCTTCCCAGGGCTCTGGCCACCTTAGCCCCACCGCCGCCCCAGGGATTCCCTCCCTGCTTCTCTGCTTGATTTCTCTCCCCATCACTCAGCCACCATCAGGCAAACTACATGTTTTACTTATTTGCCGATTGTCTCTCCCACGAGGCATGTGAGCTCCATAAGGGTAGGAATCTGTGTGTTTTGTTTACTGCTGCTTACTTACAGTCAACAAGACGCTGGCATCAAAGCAGGTGCTCGAAAAATACTGGTTGAATGATGAAGTTGTGATGAAGTTGAGCCTTCAGTATTCTAGAAACTTGGCATTCCAGCTCCTCTGCCCCCTGTGTGCAGGACCCTGGGCAAGCCCCTGACTCTCTCAGAACTGGGTCTGCTCCTCTGCAACGTGGGGACATGATGCTAGAAGACTGTGGTGGCACCAAGGATATTATTTGTAAGGAAGGAGTCACCCGGACTTCCCTGGTGGTCCAGTGGCTAAGACTCTGAGCTCCTAATGCAAGGGGCCTGGAATTGATCCCTGGTCAGGGATATAGATCCCACATGCCTCGACTGAAGCCTGGAACAGCCAAATAAATAAATTAATTTAAAAAAAAAAAAAAAGGAGGCATTGTGCTGGCCACAAAATGACACTGACCTTGACAACTGGCCCTTGGCACTTCCTCTGGGCTGGGCGCTGTGCTGGCAGTTTATGTAAATTAGCACGCTGAACCCTTCCTGCCCTGAGAAGACATGGCTGTGTGAGTCCCATTTTACAGCTGCGGAAGCTGAGGCCCAGAGAGGTTTCAAGGGACTTGCATAAAGTCCCCACTAACAGGACTACTCTTTGCTGAGGATGTGCTGTCCCAAGGAATGGGCAGGGGCCCAGGGCAGGAGGAAAGGGCCCCTTTAGGGCTCAAAGGCATTTAAGACAGAAGAAGGTACCCCTACCACCCCCAGCTCTGAAACAGCTGCTGGGCCCTGATGACTGCACACTGGGCTGGTCAGTAATCTAAGAAGCTTGATGAAGCATCTAGATAAATCCCCAGGCTATGATTTCTACGACAGGGCTGGGAGGGGGAACCAGGCCACTGAGCACATGCCTGAGCTCTGGCCAGGACCACAGGACAGGCAGACCAAGCCCCTGCTGGCCGCTGCCCAGAGAAGGGAGGGAAACAGTAAACCCAGCCTCCCTCTGAATTCCAGAGCCAGGCTGTGTTCGAGAATGCCAACGCACGATTCTTAATTCACTCAAGAACTTGATCAGGGAGCACTTTCAAGCAGAGCTGGCGGTGAAGGGTGAGGGTTCCTGGCACAGAGCCAGGCTCCTCTCTGTCCATCCCCATGTGTGTGCCAGCTCCTTGGTTAACCCCTGCTGGAGAGGCCTCTGCCGGCACCAGCTTCACCCCCACCCAGAAGTGTTGCTGGGCTCCTGCCACCTCAGCCTGCACGTCTCCCCCACTTTATTACATACTCAGCTTCTGCTCTCACACTTCCCGTTTGCCATATCCCACCACTGTACACTCGACAAACCGGCACCAGGCACCTAGTGCTCGTCAGACTCGAAGCTGGGAAAGGGGACACAGAGTAAGCCCCAGCTCTCCAGATGCGGGGGGACAGAGACACAAGTGGCCAGACACCCCCACCCTAGGGGGTCTGTGAAGCTGACAACAGGGCAGGGAGAGATGTCAGGACGGAGGTGTTAATCTGCAGGAGGGACAGATCTTTGCAAGGTGAAGAGATGAAGAAGGGGAGCCCCAGGTGGAGAGCACAGCAGAGGCAGCGGTGGGGAGGAGGAACAGGGGAACGGGGGCAAAGCGGTAGATCCTGAGGGCTGGGCAGGGGTCACGGAAACAGCAAAAGTTTCTGTGGGGCTGGGGCCTCCCAGGCAAAGACAAGGAGCCTGCCTGATCAGGAGGGTGGAGGGCCCGGGGAGGCTGTGCCTGAACCCGTCTGAGTGTTGGAAGTCAAGCTAGCTCAGTCTTCCCCTTAGGCTGGGAGTGCCAGGGTCAAGGGAGGGGCCCAACCCATTTTGGGGGGTGGCATTCAAGGCCTCGAGCACAGTGGTGCCAGTAAACACCTTGGAACTGAATGGGCTGAACAGGATGGATTTGGGCTGCTCTGGATTGAGTTGAGCTGAAGTTTAAAAGCTCTGGCCCTGGGGGCTCAGTGCCCAGCTCAGTAGGACATCCTGGGAGGAAGGAGCAGAAAATGGGAGGGATGGACGTCCTGCTCACCTTGAGGTCCCCAGAGATGTTGGCTCCTGCCAGGATACCTGTGGCCGAGGGGAAGAAGATAGAAAACATCCCGAAGAAGCTGCCGTCCATGCCTCTCCATTCAGGTACCAAGTTTTGGACAAAAATGTCCGCTGGAAAAATGAGGCCTGAGTCAGGGCCTCCTGGAAGGTCTGGCACCCCTTGCTGGGCCCAGCCAGGCAGGCAGGGGGCTCCCATGGCCGCTCGCGCCTCCCCGTGTAACCGAGCAGGATCCTATGAGGCCTTTCCGGAATAGACCCTTGCCCACGTCCTCTGCCTGCCTTTTGTCTGGTAGGGAAAAAACTTTAGTCAAAGAAGAAATTCAATCAGAGAAGTGAGAAGATGCAGAGAGAATGGAAAACAGTCAAGCAAGACATAATAATAATAATATAGCCAGTAAACAAAGTACCTCCTCTTTCACCGCAAAAGGCTGTAGATAATATTCTGAGCCAAATCCTTTCAACTGTTCTGCAGCCACTGACACCCCCAAAAGGTGGGAGAAGTTAGCTGCATGCTGCCCAGAAGTAAGTAGACCCCAAACCAGCTGGAGTCAGAAGGTTGATGATGCTGACTCCCGACCCACCTCACTACCAGCCAGTCAGGAGAAGGTCCTCGAGCTGGTTATGCACCCACAGCCCCCTCCCTCTCCCTGTCTTTATAAACCTTTCTCTGAAAGCCTTCAGAGAGTTTGGGTCTTTTAAGCATTGCTGCTGCTGCTAAGTCACTTCAGTTGTGTCCAACTCTGTGCGGCCCCATGGATGGCAGCCTAGGCCCCTCTGTGCCTGGGATTCTCCAGGCAAGAACACTGGAGTGGGCTGCCATTTCCTTCTCCAACTTTTAGGCATTAGTGCCCTGAACTCTTTGCTTGGTGCCCTGCAATGAACATTGCACTTTCCATCACCACAACCTGGCATCAGTAGATGGGGTTTACTGCACACAGGCAAGTGGACACAAATTTGGCTAGGTAATGGAGCTCTCAGAATGGGCCTGATTGGTGGGCAGACTGTCTCTGTCTCCAGAGCCACAGGTGGGGCCCCAACCCACACATACCTCGGTAGCTGAAGAAGCCTTTGGAGGCCTTCTCCTCAGATGGGGGGATCAGTGTCCCCACCAGATAGTTGGCAAACGAGACCATGATGACGAGGAAGAAGAGCACCTGGGCCTGGGGGAGAGGAGCCTGGAGGTCAGACAGTCTGGCTCTGCCTGTTCAGGGAGCCCTAGCGGGAAAGAGCTTGCCCAGGTCCCTCACTCTCTAATTCATTCATTCATTCAACACCCATTATGCTGCAGCCAAGCTCCTGTCTTGCAGACAAATAAGGAAGATGAATCTAGCGAGTGAATGGGGGTGTCACGGGGGCTGGGTTGGGGCTCCTTTAGCAGGGTGGCCTGGGAAGATGTCTTCAGGTTCCTAGAGGAGGAGAAGGGAGCAGTAGCGTGACAGGGGCATTAATTGCTGCGTTCAAGGAACTGGGAGGAGACGTGGAGTAGGAGGTCAGAGGGTGAAGGTGAGGAGGGGATACAGGGCCATGCTCGCCAAGCCTGCCGCTGAGGCCTGACTTTTCCCCCCTCATTTCATGCTGAACCTCTGATCTGGGCTGGGCACAGGTTCAGATGATGCTCACACTTCCCTAGGCCCCTTTGTAGTAAGATGTGGCTATGGACTGCGCTCCGGCCAATGGGATATGAGCAGAAGGAATATGTATAACTGCCAGGCTGGGCCGGAAAAGTAAAGGGGGACAGGGATTTTCTCCTTGTCACCCCCTTTCCCCTTCCTGGGGCTTCCCTGGTGGTGCAGTGGGAAAAAATCTGCCTGCAAATGCAGGAGACAAAAGATTTCATCCCTGGGTTGGGAAGATCCCTGGGAGGAGGAATGGCTGCTGGCTGGGCTGTGGCCATGGAAGTGGGGGCAGTCACAGGCCAGGCAGATGAAGGCCGCACCCCAGGGGTGAAGAGGCCACAGGGTGGAAGGAGCCTGGGTACCCGACCCCCTCGCCCCCACACCCTGGGGCCACACACACGAGAGAGAAACAAATGACTCTGGCTTGAGGCTCCCTTTCTTGGGGTCTCTGTCACAGCGGCAGAGCTCAGGACCCCACTGATACACACAAGAGGCGGAACCAGGAGCAGGTCCTAGGACTCCGGCTTCTGCACTTGACATTGCCCAGTCCCCTCTCCAACCTCCTGCCCTCACCTTGGACTCCCACTCCATGCCAGCAAGGGAGATGGCCAGCAGAATAGTGACGGTGACCACGCCGATGATGCGGATGTCGTTGGTGGGGTCCACGATGGGAGAGCCATACTCCTGGGGAGGGGACAGGCCAGGCTGCGTGCTGTCTCTGCACACCCCACCCCTCCAGGCTCCTCCACCTTGATTTACCTCATTTATGGGTGTCTGCTCACAGGAACACACACACTCAACCCCCTTCCCTGCCAACAGGTCCTCCGTAGCAACTACTGCACGGGCCTGGACAATTTGGCCCTAAAGGCAACACACACCCTGGAAGGTGGTTTTTGGGAATAGTCTTTATTTGCTGAGATCACCATAGTCACCCGCAGTGATCAGACTGTGGCTTTGGTCCCTGATGGGAAAGCTGGACAGAGAGAGGGGCAGGAAGGCCTGGCACAGATGGGGTGGGGGAGGATGCGGCAGGCCACCTGGGCTCCCTCTGCCCAGGCCTCACCCCTGCCTCACCTGGAGCAGGTCCCGCACAGTCTCTGCGAAGCCCACGGTGTGCATGGCCACGCCCACGGCATTGGCGAAAGCAAAAATGAGGCCAATGGAGCCGCCTAGCTCTGGGCCAAGACTCCGGGAGATGAGGAAGTAGGTGCCACCTGTAGGGGACAGAGCCAGGAGCCATGGCACGAGAGGAATTGTCTGGCTGGGATGGACTTTGGGTGGGCAGAGCTGAGGCTGGGAGGAGGTGAGCATGGGACCCAGTGGGTCCATGGGGGAGGAGGAGAGACCCAAGGCCATCCTGTGTGTGTGGAGAGACTGCCCAAAGCCTACATCTGCAACCAGAAGAAGCATCCCCTATTTGGGCCAGGGTGGAGGGTAGGGAGTGGTTCAGAGATCTGCCCCCAGGGTGAAGACTCAGGGTCCTACCAGAGGAGGATCTGGAGGCTGGGGTGGGGCCCACCTGACTTGACCTTGCCGTTGGTGGAGATGGCGGAGATGGAGAGGCCCGTGATGGAGGTCACGGTGACCGAAAGCAGGATGATGATCCAGGTCAGGACTGTGGGGTGGGGGAATCATTGCCCCAAAACTCAATCAGAACATTTCCAGAATGAGAAAACCGAGTCGGCCAACTGATTCACCATGGGACTTAAGTTACTTTCCTTCTCTGAGTCTCATCTGAAAAATGGGTCTCTGTCTACCTCATGGTATATTCTGAAGAGCCAGGGAGCTGATAAGGCAACATGTAAAGGATCTTTATATATGGATAGGGAGGTATTTTTTTTTTAATAATAAGAAATACAGTAATAGTTACGTCTTGCTGAGCACCTGCGGTGCCAAACCTTCTGCAGTTTTATGCACATCAGAGGAACAGTTGTTACCACATTTTGCTAATGAGGAAACTAAGGCTCAGAGAGGTTAAATGCTTGTCCAAGGTCACACAGCATGCTACGGAACCAGCAGCTGCTCTGTCCTCAGTGAGAGATCCTAACCCAGAAGCTCTGTGGGAGAAATTTGGCTCCAAGAGGTTGAATTCCTGAGGGCAACCTGAGCCAGGGAGAGCCCCCAGGCCCGCCGACCCACATGTAGAGCTCCTCGACCGCACTGTCCTTGACCACACTGCCCTGACCTCGGCCACTGCAGGGCCCTGTGGGCTCCATAACCCGAGTTCAAGACTGGGGGGACCAGGCCCCTTCCCCTGCACCCCAGAGGCAGCACTCACCAATGCCCGCTTGGGCGGTAATCCAGGGGAGCCGCAGGTAGAGAATCACACCCCAGATATTGAGATGCAGCGGATCTGGAAGGAGAGGGGGATCAGAGGCCACCTGGGGGCCAGGTACCCCAAGATCAAACACATACATCCCTGTCCCCAGTCATGGCCTGGCATCAAGCACCTAGGGGACACCTGAGCTCTTTCTTTGCTTCACCCACGTGAGTGGGTGCCCTCTTCAGTGCCTCTCTGGTTCTATGGGGCAGAGAGGGGAGGGGTACCCAGAGACCCACCTGTCCCTCCCACCACCCTCCTGCCCTCTTTCCACTGGGCCTGAGGATGGGCTGCAACTCCAACCAAGCCCAGGGTCCTGTGTCTGCCGGCCCCAGTCATGGCCCAGTGGCCGGCTGTTGGCCCACAGCCTGGCATTTAGGGAGAACTTGGCAAATGCCAGCTGAGCTGATGCCCCACATACAAGCAGAAGTCAGGGCTCAGGCTGCTGTGACATCAGCTTCCAAATATAAAGCCAAACTGGAGACCACAGCTGAGGCTGGAATTCCCACATGGGAGGGATGTGGTGGTCTTTGGAGTGGGACAGGTGGCAATTACAAGTCCTGGAGATTTCTTTCTTTTTTCTTTTAGTCTTTAAAAAATTTAAATTTAATTTAAAAATTGAGGTATATTTGATTTACAATGTCATATTAGTTTCAGGTGTACAACAGAGTGATCCAAAATTTTAGGCCAGGAGATGGCGAAGGCCTGCATACGTGCTGAGGCACTGAATGGGGCCCACACAAGGCTCTGGGCACCGAGGGAGGGAGGGAGGCCAGACACTGGATCTAGAGGGAGGGGTGGCCATTCAGATGGAGAAAGAGGCACAGCCCGCAGGGAGCTGAAAGAGTTAAGGTCAGAACCCCGGCCTCCTGCCTCCCAGAGTGGGACTAAAGCTTTCTCTTAGACCTCATGTGACCCCCTCTGTAAAGTCCCATAAAGTCAAAGCCAAGTTCATTAGATTGTTTGCCCTCTCGGTGGGACCTAACGGGGCAGACCAGCTCCTTCTCCTCGTGGAGAATGGGAGCACAGTTGTGGAACTGTGTTGGTGCTGCCCTCTCGTGGCTCTTACGGGGAAACGCAGTTTCTCCCAATAACTCCAAGGCAGGCATCGATTCATGCACTTTATTTCTATTAACTTGTAGCAGTGGCCACAGGACTGGAAAACGTCAGTTTTCATTCCAATTCCAAAGAAAGGCAATGCAAAAGAATGCTCAGACTACGGCACAATTGCACTCATCTCACATGCTAGTAAAGTAATGTTCAAAATTCTCCAAGCCAGGCTTCAGCAACACGTGAACCATGAACTTCCTGATGTTCAAGCTGGTTTTAGAAAAGGCAGAGGAACCAGAGATCAAATTGCCAACATCTGCTGGATCATGGAAAAAGCAAGAGAGTTCCAGAAAAACATCTATTTCTGCTTTATTGACTATGCCAAAGTTGGTTTTAGAAAAGGCAGAGGAACCAGAGATCAAATTGCCAACATCTGCTGGATCATGGAAAAAGCAAGAGAGTTCCAGAAAAACATCTATTTCTGCTTTATTGACTATGCCAAAGCCTTTGACTGTGTGGATCACAATAAACTGTGGAAAATTCTGAAAGAGATGAGAATACCAGACCACCTAACCTGCTTCTTGAGAAATCTGTACGCAGGTCAGTAAGCAACAGTTAGAACTGGACATGGAACAATAGACTGGTTCCAAATAGGAAAAGGAGTACGTCAAGGCTGTATATTGTTACCCTGCTTATTTAACTTGTATGCAGAGTACATCATGAGAAACGCTGGACGGGAAGAAACAGAAGCTGGAATAAAAATTGCTGGGAGAAATATCAATAAACTCAGATATGCAGATGACACCACTCTTATGGCAGAAAGTGAAGAGGAACTAAAAAGCCTCTTGATGAAAGTGAAAGAGAGTGAAAAAGTTGGCTTAAAGCTCAAAATTTAGAAAACGAAGATCATGGCATCTGGTACCATCACTTCATAGGAAATAGATGGGAAACAGTGGAAACAGTGTCAGACTTTATTTGTTTGGGCTCCAAAATCACTGCAGATGGTGATTGCAGCCATGAAATTAAAAGATGCTTATTCCTTGGAAGAAAAGTTATGACCAACTTAGATAGTATATTCAAAAGCAGAGACATTACTTTGCCGACTAGGATCTAGTCAAGGCTATGGAAAAGGAAATGGCAACCCACTCCAGTGTTCTTGCCTGGAGAATTCCAGGAATAGGGGAGCCTGGTGGGCTGCTGTCTATGGGATTGCACAGAGTTGGACAGGACTGAAGCGACTTAGCAGCAGCAGCCGTCAAGGCTATGGTTTTTCCAGTAGTCACGTATGGATGTGAGAGTTGGACTGTGACGAAGGCTGAGTGCCAAAGAATTGATGCTGTGGTGTTGGAGAAGACTCTTGAGAGTCCCTTGGACTGCAAGGAGATCTAACCAGTCCATTCTGAAGGATATCAACCCTGAGATTTCTTTGGAAGGAATGATGCTAAAGCAAAGAGTCATACACGACTGAGCGACTGAACTGAACTGATTGTCACTTGGGGACTAATAAATTTCTAACTGAATGTAACATACATTCTACTGAGTTTTCAGTTCTCTAAAGGGAAATTATACCTTGAGAGGGTGTTCTTCAGTTATTAATACCTCTAATACTGGCAAGTTCTGTGTAAGAAAAAGTCATTTGTGATACATATGCCTCCTTGTATTTTGAACTGAAACTTCATATATCCTATTCAAAAACTTATTCAACTTTAACAACAACTTTTTAAAAGCATCTTGTTGTTCAGTCACTCAGTCATGGCTGACTCTTTGCAGCTCCATGGACTGCAGCACACCAAGCTTCCCTGTCCTTCACTGTCTCCCGGAGATTGCTCAAACTCATGTCCATAAAATTGGTGATGCCATTGAATCATTATAAATGTTTTACTATGGATATCTTTGTATATTTCACTATCCCTCTCTACACTGTATCTCAAGCATATATGATGGACTTTGGATCAAAGAAAGTATTTTAAAATATTAGAGTGAATATATAAGTGAAAACTCCAAAAAATGAAGACTCCAAACAGTAAAAACATTTATACATTTACTATAATATTTTAAAATACTTTCTATGATCCAAAGTCCATCATATATGCTTGGGGTACAGTGTAGAGAGAAAAAGTGAGATATACAAAGATATCCAGAATAAAACATATTCGTATGTTAACTATGATACTTGGGAAAAAAAACTTCACCAATAATTTTTCAAGAAAAGAAAGTACAAATGCCATATATAAAAACATATATGCATATATATACAATACCTAGTACCTCGGTGTTTTAATTGGTAAATTAGTACCAACAAGTCTTCACTGTCTTTGCCCATACATGGACCTTCCTAATTATATCTACATGGATTATATTTAAGCTTTTCATATACACTATGTAATACATTTCACTGGTCAGGTTTTGTTTGTTTGTTTGTTTGTTTGTTTTTTAACCTGTTGCAGATATATCTACAGTGGAATTCAGGAAGCTTCTTGGCCAAGTTTTTGATATTATAAACCCTTAAAATTCTAACATTTAGGCATATCCTTCTTCTATTGTTTTTAGGAAATCTGTTAATATATCTTCCCCTAAAAAGCATTCCTCAAACATATTTCCATTAAGAAAAATTCCAGCACTTACAAAGCCAACTCTATTTCCTGCCTACATTAATCCGTGGTTAATAAATAACAAGCAAACCATTTTATTTGTTCAAGCACTAATTTTGATGTGAATGGCTCCCCATAATCTACACACCTTTGCTAGTAGAGACTTCAAACAAAAATAATTTAGCAATTATGAAGATTAACTGTAAGTAATTGTCCTGAAACTGACTGAATAAGGCTAAAGGAAGAAAAATGTTTCATTTTAAACTTATTTATCTCATACTGACTTTCTGTTCTAAATAATTATGCTCTGGCATATTGTTATGAATATTCAAAAGGTTTTTTAATGGCTTAATAATTTTTCTTCCGTTGTTTCTAGGAACAGAAATCATAACACATGTTGAAATAGAGGCTCACTTGTCAGAAGCAGATAAAGTAAGGTATCATTTGATGATCTCTCTATTTTCCATAGCTCCAACAAAGGCAGACCAGCCATCAAAGGAGAAAATACCACTCCCTTCTGGATTTTAATACAGAAATTAATATAGAGCTGGCCTAGCCTGGACTTTCTTGATTAGAGTTAAAAATATACAAAGTAAAAGTTTGCTTACCAGGAATCATCACAATCCAGAATATGTCATTTGGAAACAGATAATACGTGAGCTCCAGATTTTCCCAGCATGATATGTATGCTCACTTCTTTCCCTTGAAGACAAAGAAAGTGGCAGTTGGCAAAATTCCCCAGAGGAAAGAGGCAAAGCCCTATTTTTTGATTCACGTCTAATTAGGTAATGCTTTTGTTATTTATCTGCCTCTTCCTCTCAGACCCACCTCTGCCTTTCTTCGTCTGCCTTGTGTCCTGGGATACTGACCACGGTGGACTATGTAACAGGGGCTTCGTTCCAAATCCCTTACTTTCAGCTGAGTTTGCCAATGAGAAGAACTGAAAGACACACTTTGGGATATTTACTTCCTCTACTCCTTTATTCACTGGATGCACTCCATATTTACACATCGTATGGGATGATATGCTTCTGAACTGTGGTATTGGAGAAGACTCCTGAGAGTCCTTCGGACTGCAAAAAGATCCAAGCAGTCCATCCTAAAGGAGATCAGTCATGAAGATCCATTGGAAGGACTCCAGTACTTTGGCCACTTGATGTGAAGAACTGACTCATTTGAAAAGACCGTGATGCTGGGAAAGATTGAGGGCAGGAGGAGAAGGGGACGACAGAGGATGAGATTGTGGAATGGCATCACCTAGTTGATGGACATGAGTTTGGGTTGACTGCAGGAGTTGGTGATGGACAGGGAGGCCTGGCGTGCTACGGTTCATGGGGTCGCAAAAAGTTGGACACAACTGAGCAACTGAACTGAACTGAACTGATGGGATGATATCTCTTTCATGGCTAAACCTTTTCTAATGGTTCCAGTTGTATAGTTCCTTCATTTCCCTCCACTGGGCTGAAGGGTGGTAATGGCTTGCCTTTCTTGCTGGTCCCTAGGTACCTTACCAATTTTTTTTTGTTGTTGTTGTTTAATTAACTTCATCCCTAAAATCTGTAAAAGTTACATTAACTTTACAAGTGTATCAGTTAAGTAGCCCAGAAAGAAACAAATAGCAAACTTGAAGGGTTTACCCAAACAGCCCCCCCCCCAAAACATTAAAGCTTCCTGATGCTTGTTTATGTTTAAGGCACTGTACACAGTTTATCAAGAATGGAAAATTACAGAAGTTTAGTCACTAAACTATTACTCTTCCCACTGCATTCTCAGGAGGCAAAAGTACAATTAACAGGCAAGTAGATCACAACTTTTTTTGTTCCTTTTATGACACATATTGCATAATATTCACATGATTAATTCAGAACTATGTACAAGGTAAGGTTAATATTTGTTTGAGGGAAAAATCTATTCTTGCTGATCCTGCTTAAGAAAGCATATCCTAAAGCTTGCCTATGAGAATAAGGTTGTTATAAGTAAACCTTGAAACTATGATCTTTAAAGAAAATTATTTTCAAGCTTTATTAATAGTAACTTACTATTAATAATTCGTAACATACAAGATTCTCTTGCAGGTCATCTATGCCACAGTCAAAACAGCTTTTCATGAAACCTGGATGGAGAGATAACTTTCTTTCAGAATCTTCTATTAGAAGGTTAGTGACAAAGTGTCCTACTTCTTCTATCAGTTATACTAGTCCAGTGTTCTATCTAAGTCAAACAAATATGAATTGAGTAGCACTGATACAAAAACAAATGCAATAGATGTTTCAACATGCTTTAACTACGTTGCGATGATTTAGTTATCTGGGATAAAATGAAACTTCAGAAACTTCATTAATATTTAAGAAGATTTTTAAAGTGAGAAAAATATCAAGATTCCTTTCTTTAGCCATTGATAGCTATTATAACATTTTTTTAATTGCACGCTTTTCCTTGCCCATCACCAAAGCCTACTTAAGAGAGAAATATGCATTGTAGTGAGATAAGCAAGAACAAATACCTACACAGAAAGAGAATTACAGCAAATAATCCTCAGTCTCACTAACAAGGATAATGCAAACAGATTTTGATTTTTCTTAACCAAGAACTAGAAATCATACAGAATTGAGTCAATTCATAAATATTTTGTAAGTTCCATATTTCAACCTCACATTTTTTACTTTACTCGAACTCACAGCACCCGAATATATTCAGAAATAGAACTGTGTTTACATTTTTATATTTTTAAAAGGTTCATATATAGCTCCAGGTAACCATACAGATTTATATACATCCTTTCCCTAAAATTTTAAATTATACCATCTGTTAACCATGTTATGACTAATTAGCAAAATCACTGCACATTATATCTGCAACAACAACAGGAGATATTTAGAGCTATTATATAGGGCTGGTTCTTTAATAAATGTACTCCCTTTTACAATAAATAGTAAATAACTTTGTGAGTACTCATAATTTTAGAATTTCTGTTCCTTGCTTCCACAGAGATTTCAAGGAAAAATTAGTTCAACTGAACATTTGCTTATCCCTATGTTTTCCTCACTTTAGCACATACAAGGTCTCAAAAAGTTCCAGCACCAGTATTGTCATAGACAAACTACTTTAAGTAAAAGGTAGTCTTACTAACCCCATATTTCAGATGACACAGCTGAGATTTAGAAAGTTTTGGTATCTTGTTTGTGTACTTATTGAGCTCATAATTGATGGAGTCAAGACTTGTTACATCAGGTTCAAATCCCTACTTCTAATGTAGAATTATCCAGTCAACATTATAGAGCAAAGGAATGGCAGACTGAGTGTACTGGGAAATGTTAAAATGATTTAATAGCATCAACTTACATTCAGAATAAAAAGTGATAAAGTATGAATTTTCATTAGTTTCAGATAACTGTTTTACAAATGTCAACCGGTAAAATTATTATGAAAGAAGAATGGAGGTTAAATGCAGGTTAAAATGCAAATTTCTTCATCCTAGCTCTGAGATTCTGGTTCAATGGGTCTAGAATACAGTCTAGAAATCTAGGTGTTTGACAGTCACACTGGATGATAAGATACAGGGTTCAAAGGCAATACTTTAAGAAAAATATTGTCATAGAGAATAAAAAGATATAATTTTGGATTTCCTATTGGTCATCTAAACATAATAACAGTATTTCTAATGTCAGAAACATTAGATGGGCTCAATTGCTAATTATTTATATTTATTAAATGATTCTAAAATTATTCAATTAAAAAGTCATATTTAAGAAAGACTGGGTATTACCAAGGGATGCAATAACAGGTTCTTACAAATAAATACCATCAGCTAGCAACAGTCCTAATATTACCAGTGAATACAGTCAATGTGATAACGCAGCACCAATTTCTGGCAGAATTCTCCAAAATCAGTGAAAGAAAATTTTGTATCAAACAAATCAGACATATGTATTCATAACGTATCTCTCATTTGAGGAGAGGGAAAATCCCATGGACGGAAGAGCCTAACAGGCTACGGTCCATGGGGTCGCAAAGGGTCGGACACGACTGAGCGACTTCACTGCACTTCACTTCACTTCACTTCACTTTCACTTTTCACTTTCATGCACTGGAGAAGGAAATGGCAACCCACTCCAGTGTTCTTGCCTGGAGAATCCCAGGGATGGGGGAGCCTGGTGGGCTGCCTTCTATGGGGTCGCACAGAGTCAGACACGACTGAAGCGACTTAGCAGCAGCAGCAGCAGTAGCAGCAGAGGGATGGTATGGGGAGGAAAGTGGGAGGGGGTGTTCAGGATTGAGAACATGTGTACACCCGTGGTGTATTCATGTTGAAGTATGGCAAAACCAATACAATATTGTAAAGTAAATAATAATAATAATACTAATAATGTTTCATTTAGTGCTGTTCCTAACCTTAGGGGCAACTCTAAAGAGAGAGTAACAATGACATGTCAAATATCCCCTCAAAACCACAGAGCCTTCCCTATGTTACCTTATTAAGGGCAAAGTTCCTCCAGGCAGTCACTAACTGGCTATTGGGATAAGTTGGAGAAGCCAATTTCATATACATCACCTTTCACCTAGCAGTCTTGCAAGTACTAAAGTGATCACTAACACAGTAATTTGAGGTAGTTCTCTTGGTTTTAAGTGCAGGTCATGAAGTAGAGGTTATCATAGGATGTACAAGATAAAGAATGTAACCAAATAATGAATTACAAAAAGGAAAGCTCCACAATGGAGATATGTATTTTGTGTATACACATTCTGAATATATATGTATGTATCATGTTCAAGAGAGACAGCATATACATATGCTGGTGCATATAACTGATTTTAGTATTCCCAAATAAAACTTGAGCTGTTGGAAAATCATCAATAGGTAGGTTTGGTATGAAGAATATGAGCTTTGTGGATCAAGCAGTAACAACAAGGTAAACTTCAGATTACAGAAATCATGGTAGAATGAAGCTTTGAATCTGTACAGTTACTCAGAGATCTTTACATTTGAATCCAAACAAAAAGATAATACTCATTCACATGTTTCTGGAAGAGGATATTTACAACTGCATTTTCTCTTCTACTTCAAAGTTTCCAGTACTTATTATAATGATCAGATCATCTAGAAACATTTAATGTATGCATTTTGACATCATTTTTGCCTAAGGATTCTTTTTAATAAAAGCAAAAAGAAAATAATGGAACAAGTGTGTTTCAAAGAGACTTTGAGATGTTGGTACTTTCTACTCACACTAAGCCAAGACTGAGCAGCTCCATATTACATGGTTGCTTCCTCAAAACCATAGTAATAAAATTTAAGGCTATTTTTCTTTGAAAAAGGATCAAGCATAGGCTGTTCATTTCCCCTCCATAAAGAAGTTAAAGTAGGGATTTTACCTAAATTTGGCCTAAGAAAGTTAAAAGGCCTTTATTTAAAGGGAATTCTGGCAATGTTATAGAGACTCATGTTAATAAAAATTTTACCGTAGTGATCAGTCCTTTCATGATGCACATTCACCTACAGTTAATACGTACTGCTCAAAGATAAAACCCTACATGGAGGGTTAGCCCCAGATGTAAGGTGAAGATGCTCAGTCATAGTTTGCAGTTTTGTAAAGCAAGTGAAATGCCTTTACCCCTACACTGTCATAGTGCCATAAAATCCTGCTTTCTTAAGCCTGAGCCATTTTCTCCAGTTACAGGACACAGATGCAGATATGAAACATAACAATCCAAGAGCACCCATACTTCCTACTGTGAGTAATCTGTTAGAATGGAATCCAACAGAGGTGAATTCTGATTGACAGAATATCAGGGGGAAGAATACTGAAAACAGTAATAGTCAGAGGCTGGAGGAGGGTGGGTATGAATTCGACACCAGAGCAATATTTCCATGGCAGGACAAACAATACAAGACACTGATGATGAGGTCAGGGTTGTATGGAGAGAAGCTCCAAGAAGAACAAAGTAAGAGATGGGGCCATAATTGAATATGTCTAATGAAGAATTTTTTAGGCAGCAAAATTAAGGTGGGCTTATAATAAAGTACAAAAAGCTGTACAAATGAAAGTACACAATCTGATCTCATATTTGTATGAAGAACTGTGAAACAAACTATTTGGAGGCCTTTGACCAACTAGAATAATAATTTTATTAGATAAATGTATGCCTTTCTTTCTTGCATCTGAATTAGAAATAAAGAGAAATTTAAGCATGCAGTTTTTCTGAATATCTTTTTGGTTTTTATCCCATTGTTTAGAGATTTACAAAAATGGACAGTTTCCTCTTGAAGAGACTGCTTTACTGCTGCAAAGACAGTGAAAGTACCAGCTCTCAAGAGCACTACCTGATTCTGAATAACAATCCAAATCCCAAGAGGTTTTTCAGGCTCGTGGAAGCTTTCGATCTGTTTTTCCTGACACTGAAGAATGTTCTGCATTACTGCAGGGCCAGATGATTTGTGCTCAGGGTTTTTAACTTTACATAACCCTCACATTCCTCTTAACCTCTCCTCCCAATTTTTCTTTTTATATTTCCCAAGTGAATATTCTATACATCAAAAAACTTACGTAGATGTTGAGTTAATTACTAAGTTCTTCTCTATAGATAGAGATGATGCAAGTAGACATGTACATGATGTAGATATAGACATGCATATATATGTGATATATACACATATATATATATGATAAAGAGACATATACATGTCGGGTAAGTAATACCAAGTGCTGATAAGGATATGATGCAATGACAGCTATTATAAAGAGAAATAAAAATGGATACAGAGACTTTGGATAATAATTTGACATTATTTTGTCAAAGGTTGAAAATTCACAATCTTGCTCATTATTATTAGTAAACTTCCACTTTCAGGCATTTATGCTCTGGAGAGAAACTCTAGCATCAGTGCCCCAAAAGACCTGATAAACAAATGTAACAGCATGGCTTATAACAACAAAATCTGAAAACAAACCAAATGGTAGTGAAAAGGGGAATGTATAATCAGTTGAGATATATTGTGATTCAGCTTTGGTAATGAATGGACTAGGGTTATTGCACTGATGAGAATAAATTGTATCAATCATGTTGCTTGCTAAAACAAAATCATAATAGAAGACACAGAGTAACACTATTTATATAAAGTTTAAAATAAAAAACTAAAGATTATTTTATATGGGGATATTGTCTATGTTTAGTGAAGGGAATGATAAACACATGCTCAGAGTAGTGGTTATCCCTGTGGAGAAGGGAGGAGCGATGTGAAAAGAAAGGGACACAGAGCTTCAACAGTGTTCTATTTTATAATCTGTGTGGTGCGTATACATATGGCCATTTGATTGTCTGTTATACACTATGTATATTTTTTCTATATATTTTGAAATTTTCAAGATAAACATATTTCAAGATAAACATAGTCAAAAAGTTTTAAATTCCATCAATAATCTCAGTGCCTTAAACTGAAAATGTGATTACTAACACACATGGTATTTGACTATGAGAAGAATGGTACTATTAACAGAAAATACTGGATATTGCTTATACCTTCTGAAATTTCCTCTTCCTCTCCATCACCAAAATAAACATTTGGTTCTCAAGTAATAATCAAGAGGCACTAGAGCACAGTGACTAAGAATGTGAGTATACCTGTTATTTACAGAGTCTGGGTTTGAATCTCAACTCTGGGTTACTAGCTATATAGCTTGTCAAATTTCTACTCTGTTGCCTCAGTTCTTTATTTTTAAAACTAAGATAATGATAATACTGATTAGTGTTATTTTTGGAGTTAATGAGAAAATCAGAAAAAAAACCCTAATGTTTATTTAATAATTCCCATGCATCAGGTATTATGTGGATGCCTTCTATTAAATCAATATAAATAAAAAACTGCAGCAGTATTACTTTGCTGGATGATTCTACTCATGCTTCATTTTTTCTGTTGTTAATGAACTAAAGAGCTAACTATAGGAAAGCTAGAAGTTAGTATCTGTGTGTGCTAAGTCACTCAGTCATGTCCCACTCTTTGTGACCCTGTAGACTGCAGCCTCAGGCTCCTCTGTCAATGGGATTTCTCCAGGCAAGTCATGGGTTGCTCTGACTTCCTGCAGGGAGTCTTCCTGACCTGGGGATTGAACCCGCATCTCACATGTCTCCTGCTTTGTCAGGTAAGTCCTTTACCACTAGCACCACCTGCAAAATCCCAATAGAATTTGTTAGTATCTATTATTAAAACCATCTGTCTTTCTCATTTATAACCTAGAATTGCTTTGTTTTTATTGAGAAAAAAATTGAATCACTGTTCTAGTGGTTAAGAATAAAAGTGAAGAATATCTTGAAAGAACAAAGACCACATGCATATTCCTAAAATTATACAATCAGATAAAATGCCAGACCAAATTTCACTTGCAATATTTTAGAACAAGGAAGATTGTTGTGAGGCTAGCTTGAGGTCTAAATACTCACTGTATCCGAAAATAGGAGTCCTCATCTCAAACAAAATTCATATCTTTCTTTATAAAGACACATCATAACAAATAGACCTAATGTCAAGTTCAAATAGAAATAGACATGTAAAAAAATCTCCATTCAGTGCGGTTTTGTTTCCTCGAGTACACTACCAAATACCTTCTTTACTTAGATAGGCTGTAACAAACATTTCAACATGACTTTCTGGATGTTTCAGATGAAGTAAACTAGACTTGAAAAAACACATTTTAATTTCATCTTAAAGTTTTCTTAATTTCTCAGTTCAAATACATCTTGCCATATTAAAAACAAAGAATAAAAGGAAAAGAACAAAGGTGGAGGGCTGACTTCACCTGCATTTCACAGTAATCATCACAGTATGGTATCTGTGAAAGAATATACAAATAGATCAATAGAACAGAATATAGAGTCCAGAAATATACTTCTATAAATATCACTAACTGACCTTTGACCAAGTAGCAAAAGTACTAAGATGGAGCAAAGATAGTCTCTTAAATAAATGATGCTAAAACAATCGCATGCCTTTCCAGAAAAAAAAAAACAAACACGAATTTAGACACAGACTTTACATCTGTCACCAAAGGTGACTCAAAATGAATCATAGACTTAACTTTATATTGAAATATTATAAAATTTCTGGAAGGTAGCATAGGAGAAAACCTGAATGCCTTGCAAATGACGATGATTTTTAGATACAACAAAGACACAATCCATAAAAAAAAAATTGTTAAGCTAGATTTCATTAAAATTAAAACTTTCTGTTCTGTAAGAGACTCAAGAGGATTAGAAAACAAGCCATCACATAAACAGATGCAAAGAAGTTCCACATCATATGTCAGAGAAATATATATTAAAACATAAGAGACAAGATTCAGTTCAGTTCAGTCACTCAGTTGTGTCCAACTGTTTGTGAACCCCATGAATTGCAGCACACCAGGCCTCCCTGTCCATCACCAACTCCCAGAGTTTATTCAACCTCATATCCATCGAGTCAGTCATGCCATCCAGCCATCTCATCCTCTGTCATCCCCTTCTCCTCCTGCCCCCAATCCCTCCCAGCATCAGAGTCTTTTCCAATGAGTCAACTCTTTGCATGAGGTGACCAGAGTATTGGAGTTTCAGCTTTAGCATCAGTCCCTCCGATGAACACCCAGGACTGATCTCCTTTATTAATAGAATATCCCCAAACCAAAACACTGACTACACCATAAAACTGGAAAGACTTCAGAACAACAGAAACATTCATACATTGGTGATGGAAATTCAAAATGAAATTCTGAAATTTGAAATACACTTGGCAGTTTCTTATGAAACTAAATGCAATCTTACCATCTGATTCAGTAATTGTTCTTTGTTATTTACATAAAAGTGTTGAAAACCATCAAGCTACCAATATTCACACTGTAGAAGGTCACAGAGGAGAAGAGAAAAAAGGGCAGAAAGCTTATTCAAAAAAATAATGGCTGATCAATTCCCTAAAGTGGAGAAAGAAATAGACACTCAGATGGAGGAATTCCAAAAGGTACAAAATAAGATAAAATTCAAGATACTCACCCTGAGACATTACAACTTAATTGTCAAGTTAAAGACAAGGAGATAATTTAAAACAGCAAGAGAAACAACTTCTCATAAGGAAGATAACTTCCATAAGACTATCAGCAGATTTTTTTAGGAGAAACTTTACAGGCATAATATACTGTAAGATGTGATAGAAAATCCAGTACAAACTTCTTGGCCAACCAACATTTATAAAACCCTAAAGGATCCATGCCCCCCCCCCAAAAAAAAAATGTAGGACTAATAAATTAATTCATTAAAGTTGTAAGATACATAATAAATTTGCATTCTTATACACCATCAATGCATTTTGAGAAAGAGAATTTAACAATCTCATTTATTGGGTTTATTTCCTAAATAATATACCTAGGAAAATGAAAACTAAGGATATGAGACTTGGACCCTGAAAACTATGATACTGATGAAGGAAACTGAAAGGACACAAATAGAGGAAAAGATATTTGATAGCAATCAATTAGAAGCATCAGTTTTGTTAAAATATACATATTACTTAAGCTATATAGATTTAATGCAACTCTTATCAAAATTCTAATGGCATTTCTTACAGGAACAGGACAAACAATCCTAAAATTTGTGTAGAACCAAAACAGAGCTGAAAGGACCAAAGCAATGTGGAGAAATAGGAGCAAATCTGGAAGCATGAAATTATAGAAAAATGCTACAGTAATCAAAACAGAATGCTATTGGTGTAAGGAAATTAAATCAATGACACAGAAGATGAAAAGTGAAAGTAAAAATTGCTTAGTCATGTCCAACTCTTTGTGACCCCAAGGATTCTCCAGGCCAGAATACTGGAGTAGGTAGCTGTTCCCTTCTCCAGGGGATCTTCCCAACCCAAGGATCAAATCCAGGTCTTCTGCATTGCAGGCAGATTCTTTACTGTTTGAGTCTCCAGAGAAGCCCAAGGATACTGGAGTGGGTATACTAGCCCTTCTCCAGTGGATCTTCTCAACCTAGAAATCAAACCGGGGTCTCCTGCATTGCAGGTGGATTCTTTACCAGATGAGCTGCCAGGGAAACAGAAGACAGAGGCCCAAAATAAACCCACAGTTACATATTCAATAACTTAAAACAAAGGAGCCAAGACTATCCATATTCAACGGAGAAAGTATAGTCTTCAATAATGGTGATGGGAATTCTGAGTAGCCACATAGAAAAGAATAAATCTGCATCCCTATCTTGGACCATAAACAAAAATCAACTCAAAATGGCTTAAAGACTCAATTGTAAACCTGAGACAATGAAACTCCTAAAAGAAACCATAGAAGAAACCACAGAGATAAGCTCCTTGATATTGATCTTGGCAGTAATTTTTTACATTCAACACCAAAGGAAAGGCAGTGAAAGCAAAATTAAACAAGTAGGACTACCTTAAACTGGAAAGCTTCTGCACAGAAAAGGAAATTATCAATGAAATAAAGAGGGAACCAATGGAATGGGAGAAATATTAGCAAACCAAATATCCAATAATCAATATTCAAAATATAAAAGAATTCATGTAACTCAATAGCATTATATATATATATATATATATATCCAAAAGATCTGAATAGACATTTTTCCATCCCTGGTGGCTCAGATGGTAAAGTGTCTGTCTACAATGTGGGGGACCCAGGTTTGAGCCCTGGGTTGGGTAGATCCCCTGGAGAAGGAAATAGCAATCTACTCCAGTACTATTGCCTAGAAAATCCCATGGACAGAGGAGCCTGGTAGGCTAGAGTCTATGGGGCCGCAAAGAGTCGGACACAACTGAGCGATTTCACTTCACTTCCTACATATAAATAACTAACAAGTACATGTTAAGTACACTATGTTACTAATCATTCAGTTCAGTTCAGTCACTTAGTCGTGTCTGACTCTTTGAGACACCATGAATTGCAGCATGCCAGGCCTCCCTGTCTATCACCAACTCCTGGAGTTTACTCAAACTCGTGTCCATCGAGTCAGTGATGCCATCCAGCCATCTCATCCTCTGTCATCCCCTTCTCCTCCTGCCCCCAATCCCTCCCAGTATCAGAGTCTTGTCCAGTGAGTCAACTCTTCTAAGGAAATGCAAATCAAAATCACAATGAGATATCACCACATACATTTTAGAATGTCTACTGTCAAAAAGAAGAGATAACAAATGCTGGGTAGGATACAAAAAAAGGTGAAATCCTGTTTACTCTTGTTGACCTGATACAACTACTCCAGAAAATTCTATGGAGGTTTCTAAAGAAATTAAAATACAACTACCATATGATTGAGCAAACCTACTTCTGCATATACCATCTCCCCAAAAAATTATCTCAAAGAGATATCTCTACTCTGATGTTTATTACAGCATTATTTACAGAAGCCAAGGTTTGAAAACAACCCAAGTGTCCACTGATGAATGGAAGGATGAAGAGAATGGGATGTGTCCCTCTCATTGTGAACCCAGGGACTATATAGTCCATGGAATTCTCCAGGCCAGAATACTGCAGTGGGTAGCCTTTCCCTTCTCCAGGGGATCTTCCCAACCCCAGGATCAAACTCAGGTCTTCCACATTGCAGGCGGATTCTTTACCATCTGAGCCATGGGGGAAGCCCAAGAATACTGGAGTGGGTAGCCTATCCCTTCTCCATCAAATCTTCCTGACCCAGGAATCAAACTGTGGTCTCCTGCATTGCAGGTGAATTCTTTACCAACTGACCTATCAGGGAAGCTACATATACATAGTCAAGAACTTATCAAATATAATAATAAATAAATAAAAATAAATAAAATAGACCTCTTATTTACAAGAACTAAAGAAACTCTTGATGAAAGTGAAAGAGGAGGGTGAAAAAAAACTGGCTTAAAACTCAACATTCAAAAAACTAAGATAATGGCATCCCGTCCAATAACTTCAAGGCAAATATATGGGGAAACAATGGAAACAGTGAGAGACTGTTTTCTTGGGCTCCAAAATCACTGCAGATTTGACTGCTGTGAAAGACACTTGCTCCTTGGAAAAAAAGCTATGACAATCCTAGACAGCACATTAAAAAGTAGAGACATTATTGTCAACAAAGGTCCATCTAATCAAAGCTATGGTTTTTCCAGTAGTCATGTGTGGATGTGAGAGTTGGACTTATAAAGAAAGCTGAGCACCGAAGTAATCCTTTTGAACTGTGGTGTTGGAGGAGATTCTTGAGAATCCTTTGCACTGCGAGGAGATCAAACCAGTCAGTCTTAAAGGAACTCAGCCCTAAATATTCACTGAAAGGACTGATGCTGAAACTCCAATACTCTGGCCACTTGATGTGAATAACTGACTCACTGGAAAAGACCCTGATGCTGGCCAATATTGAAGGCAAGAGGAGAAGGAGATGACAGAAGATGAGATCGTTGGATAGCATCACCAACTCCATGGGCATGAGCTTGAGCAAGCTCTGAGAGTTGGTGATGGACAGGGAGACCTGGTGTGCTGCAGTCCATGGGGTCACAAAGAGTCGGACACAATTGAGTGACTGAACTGAACTGTTGCCAGTGTTCACTGGAGCAAGTTTATGATACCCAAAATGTAGAAATAATACAAATATCCATCAATAAATGAATGAACAATGAATAAATTATATCCATATAATAATATTTATCCTTTAAAATGAATAAAATTCTGGTAACATGCTGCATAACATAGATGAAGTTTGAAAACACATGCTAAGTCAAATAAGCAGACCAAAAATTAGGCACCAATTCTTGATATCTCCACTTATTTAAGGTCTCTAGAATGGGAACATTTATAGACGCAGAATGAAAGATGGCATAGCAACCCACTCCAGTATTCTTGCCTGGAGAATCCCATGAAAGGGGATCCTGGTGGGCTTCAGTCCATTGGGTTGCAAAGAATTGGATATGAATGAAGTGACTTAGCACTTATGCACATAGAGACAGGAAGTAGATTAGAGAAGCTAGAAGTAGACAGGAAGAGGAATAAATGAGGGTTATTGCTTAATGGTTACAAAGTTTCTGATTAAGGTTATAAAAAGTAGAAATGGTCACAGAATACTGTGAATATAGTTCAGATCAGTTCATTTCAGTCACTCAGTCATGTGTGATTCTATGACCCCACAGACTGCAGCACAACAGGCCTCCCTGTTCATCACCGACTCTCAGAGTTTATTCAAACTCATGTCCATAGAGTCAGTGATGCCATCCAGCCATCTCATCCTCTGTAGTCTCCTTCTCACACCTTCAATCTTTCCTAGCATCAGGGTCTTTTCCAATGAGTCAGTTCTAGGCATGAGGTGGCCAAAGTATTGGAGTCTCAGCTTCAGCATCAGTCCTTCCAGTGAATATTCAGCACTGAATTCCTTAATAATAGATGGGCTGGATCTCCTTGCAGTCCAAGAGACTTTCAAGTCTTCTCCAATAGCACAGTTCAAAAGCATCAATTCTCAGACACTCAGCTTTCTTTATAATCCAACTACTGGAAAAACCATAGCTTTGACTAGACAGAACTTTGTTGGCAAAGTCATGTCTCTGCTTTTTAATTTGCTGTCTAGGTTGATCACAGCTTTCCTTCCAAAGAGCAAGCGTCTTTTAATTTCCTGTATGCAGTCACCATCTGCAGTAATTTTGGAGCCCCCAAAATAAAGCCTGTCCATATTTCCATTATTTCCCCATCTATTTGCCATGAAGTGATGGGGCAAGATGCCATGATCTAAGTTTTCTGGATATTGAGTTTTAAGCCAACTTTTTCACTCTTCTCTTTAACTTCCATCAACAGGCTCCTTAGTTCTTTGCTTTATGCCATAAGGGTGATGTCATCTGCATATCCGAGGTTATTGTTATTTCTTCCTGCAATCTTGATTCTAGCTTGTGTTTTACCCAGCCCAGCATTTCTCATGATGTACTGTGCATATAAGTTAAATAAGCAGGGTGACAATATGCAGCCTTAAGGTACCCTTATCCCAAGTTGGAACCAGTCTGTTGTTTCATGTTCAGTTCTAACTGTTGCTTCTTGACCCGCATACAGCTTTCTCAGGAGGCAGGTCAGGTGGTCTGCTATTACCATCCCTTTAAGAATTTCCCACAGTTTATGATCCACACCATCAAAGGCTTTGCATAGTCAATAAAGCAGAAATAGATGTTTTTCTGGAACCCTCTGGCTTTTTCAATAATCCGATGGATGCTGGTAATTTGATGTCTGCTGCTTCTGCCTTTTCTCACTCCAGCTTGAATATCTGGAAGTTCACAGTATACAAAATGTTGAAGCTGGCTTGGAGAATTTTGAGCATTACTATGCTAGCATGTGAGATGAATGCAATTGTACAGCAGTTTGAACATTCTTTGGCATTGCCTTTCTTTGTGATTGTATTGAAAACTGACATTTTCCAGTCCAGTAGCCACTGCTGAGTTTTCCAAATTTGCTGGCATATTGAGTGCAGCACTTTCACAGCATCATCTTTCAGGATTTGAAATAACTCAAATGGAATTCCATCACCTCCACTAGATTTGTTCATGGTGATGCTTCCTAAGGCTCACTTGACTTAGTATTCCAGGATGTCTGGGTCTAGGTGAGTGATCACACCATTTTGATTATCTGGGTTGTAAAGATCTTTTTCGTATAGTTCTGTGTATTCTTGCCACCTCTTCTTAATATCTTCTGCTTCTGTTAGGTCCATTCCATTTCTGTCCTTTATTGTGTCCATCTTTGAATGGAGTGTTCCCTTGGTATCTCTAATTTTCTTGAAAAGATCTCTGATCATTCCCATTCTATTGTTTTCTTCTATTTCTTTGTATTAGTCACTGAGGAAGGCTTTCTTATCTCTCCTTTCTATTCTTTGGAACTCTGCATTCAAATGGTTATACTTTTCCTTTTCTCCTTTGCCTTTCCCTTCTCTTCTTTTCTCAGCTATTTGTAAGGCGTCCTCAGACAACCATTTTGCCCTTTTGTATTTCTTTTTCTTGGGGATGGTCTTGATCATTGCCTCCTATAAAATGTCACAAACCTCTGTCCATAGTTCTTCAGTCAGTCTATCAGATCTAATCCCTTCAATCTATTTGTCACTTCCACTGTATAATTGTAAGGGGTTTTATTTAGGTCATACATAAATGGTCTGGTAGTTTTCCCTACTTTCTTCAATTTAAACCTGAATTTTGCAATGAGGAGTTCATGCTCTGTGCCATTCTCAGCTCCTAGTCTTGTTTTTGCTGACTGTATAGAGCTTGTCCATCTTCGACTGCAAAGAATATAATCAATCTGATTTCAATATTGACCATCTGTTGATGTCCACGTGCAGAGTCTTCTCTTATGTTGTTGGAAGAGGGTGTTTGCTATGACCACTGCATTCTCTTGATGAAATTCTGTTAGTTTTTTCCCTGGTTCATTTGTACTCCAAGGCCAAATTTGCTTTTTACTCCAAGTATCTCTTGACTTCCTACTTTTGTATTCCAGTCCCCTCTCATGTACAGGACATCTTTTTTGGGTGTTAGTTCTAGTTCTTACAGGTCTTCATAGAACCGTTCAACCGCAGCTTCTTCAGCGTTACTCGTCAGGGCATAGGCTTGGATTACTGTGATACTGGCTTCTGGGGGCAACAAAGCTTGCTGTCAGGCAAGGTGCAGTTTTGCTGATCAAGGCTGTGTGAACAGAGAGGTCAAGCTTCTGAAAACTCACATGCACGGACGCTGGGCCTGGGTCTCGCAGTTTGGATTCTGGTGTACTTTTGATCCCCACATCCTAAAGGCTGACAGCTGAAGTCAAGATGGTGGAGAAGAAGGGTGCGTATTCATCTTCTCCTGCAAGAACTCCAAATTTACAACTCACTTTTCAACAACTGTCAACAAGAGAATGTTGGACCTCACCCCCAAAAGATAAACCATATCCAAGGGCAAAGGAGAAGCCCCAGCAAGATGGTAGTAGGGGTGAAATTGCATTTTTAATCAAACCCCATACCCACCAGAGACATTCGGATGGTTCAAACAAATCTTGTATTTACCAGGACCCAGAGAGCCCACAAGGACTGAGCTAGAACTGTGAATGTAGTTAATACCACTAAATTTTACACTCAAAATGATTAAAATAAAAAAAAAAAAGACAATGTTCATTGCATCATTATTTACAATACCTGGAACATGGAAGCAACCAGATGTCCATTGACAAATGAATGGATAAAGAAGTGTGGTACATATATATAATGGAATATTACTCATCCTTAAAAAGGAACACATTTGAGTCAGTTCTAATGAAGTAGATGAACCTAGAGCCTATTATACAGAGTCAAGTAAATCAGAAAGAGAAAGATAAGTATCATATTCTAATGCACTGAAGAATTTATTTACAGGACAGAAATGGAGAAACAGACATAGAGAATAGACTTATGGGCATGGGGAGAGGGGAGGAGAGGGTGAGATGTGTGGAAACAGCAATAGAGTATCATGGAAACTTGCATTATGATATGTAAAGTAGATAGCCAAGGGGAATTTGCTGTATGACTCAGGAAACTCAAACAGGGACTCTGTATCAACCTAGAGGGGTGGGGTGGGGAGGAGATGGGAGGGAGTTTCAGAAGGGAGGGGATATTTATATACCTATGGCTGTTTCAAGTTCAGGTTTGACAGAAAACAACAAAAGTCTGTAAAGCAATAATCCTTCAATTAAAATCAATAATGTAACGTATCACAATACACAGCATAATTAAAGTAAATGGTTGAATTGTATGTTATGTGAGTTACATCTCAATAAAACTGTTAACAGAGGCAGATAAAAGGAAAGAAAAAAGAAAAATCAGCCCTGTGGACAAATGTTGATGACAGAAGAGGTGGGAGATAGCTGGGAAAATATCTTTACCTCTTCTCACCAGATTCAACACATGGATATTGGTTTTATACACCCTGACTCAGAATACTCATGTGACTTGGAAGACACTGGGTAGAACTGAGGCCATATTCAATTCATTATTCCTAGGAACTAGAATTATATGACCCTCTCCCTTCCTTCCCTCCCCCTACCATACTGTTCATGTGTAAACTTTACTTCCAAGCTGTTTTCAAAGGGCTTCCTTGGTGGCTCAGTAGTAATAAAAAAAAAAAAAAAAAACTGCCTGCCAATGCAAGAGATGTAGGTTTGATCCCTGGGTCTGGAAGATCGCCTGGAGAAGAAAATGGTAACCCACTCCAGTATTCTTGCCTGGGAAATCCCATGGGCAGAGGAGCCTGGCCAGGCTACATATAGTCCATGGGGTCATAAAGAGTCAGACATGACTTAGCAATATACAACAATATTTTCAAAAGGACTCTGGTTAAGATAGACTCTAATTCCTGTACATAGAAGATGAGTTTTGTTTCCTGTATGGTTTTGGTTTTCAGCCCAAACTGTGGTAGAGTTGCCCACATATAGAAAGACTTGTTTATCTCTCTCTCTTTTTTTTTTTTTTTCCAGTATCAGGGAAATTCCTAAAAGGAAGGAGTTGGCTTAGTTCACATATTTTTGCAAAGCTCTGAAGTGCCTTAGTGCTAATACCCCCAAAAGCAATTCTCAGCTGGTGGAAGCTGCCACGCTGGTTGGACATTTGACAGAGGGAAGCGTGCTGCTGTCACAGTGCCAGTGGAATCTGGCTCTGTTGCCCTCAGCAACAATTTAAATCTAACCCTTAATTTAAATTGGTCGTCTTTATTTTCTCCTATTCCATTGCCCTTACTTCTCAAAAAGAAAGTGAAGTTGCTCAGTTGATCTGACTCTTTGCAATCCCATGGACTGTAGCCCGTTAGGCTTCTCCATCCATGAGATTCTCCAGGCCAGAGTACTGGAGCAGGTTGCCATTTCCTTCTCCAGGAGATCTTCCCAACCCAGGGATGGAATCTGGGTCTCCCACACTGTAGGCAGACACTTTACCATCTGAGCCACCAGGAAATGTAATACCCTTTCAAATAGACTGCCTGCACAAAGTCCCTTTATCAAGCTCTACATTTTTTTTTTGTCCAGAAGTGGTACTAGAAAATACATTCTTAGGATGGGCTTCTGGAACCAGATCTCTTACTGCTCAGATATCAGTTGTTGCTGATAATAAACACGATGATGATAAACTCTATGGGATGCAATATCACAATCATCAACAATACCACCTGTGATATTCTGAAATGAGATACAATCAGGAGAGGAAACACTACTTATACAAGAGTTCTGACACTTAAATAGTGTGGGGCGATGGTAATTAAGACTGGGAAGTGGCTGGCTGTTGTTGAATTTCTTAAAAAAAACTTAAAAGAGATAACAGTCTCAGGTCTGCCAACTAGCAGAGCATGATATAAAAGCCTGAAGATCTTCTTGATGTAATTTAAAAGATCCCTCCAATGAAGCCAGTGCTATGCTAAAAGTTAGGCTGAGAATTTGTTGGCAGAGCAGGAAAGAATAGCATGAACAGCCTTGATAGAAAGCCCAGGATAAAGTCTGAGACCTTATATGAGATCATAATATTTGTGATTAGAATGGAAATACTTGAGTAGATTTCTGGGGACCCTTCAAACTGACTGAAGCACACCTCAACCCCATCCCAGGTTTAGTGGTGACCAGCCTCCATAGACTCCAGTAGTCTTGCCTGGAAACTCCCATGAATGGAGGAGCTTGGTAGGCTGCAGTCCATGGGATCGCTAAGAGTCAGACACGACTGAGCAACTTCCCTTTCACTTTTCAAAGCATTGGAGAAGGAAATGGCAACCGACTCCAGTGTTCTTGCCTGGAGAATCCCAAGGATGGGGGAGCCTGGTGGGCTGCCATCTTTGGGGTCGCATAGAGTCGGACACGACTGAAGCGACTTAGAAGCAGCAGCAGCAGCCTCCGTAGGATCTGGTTACTGGATCTCTTGTAAGAATCTGCCTGTGATGCAGGAGACCTGGGCTCAATCCTGGGTCAGATTGAAGATCTTTTGGAGAAGGAAATGGCAACCTACTCCAATATTCTAGCCTGGAAAATCCCACATACAGAGGAGCCTGGCAGGCTACAGTCCGTGGGATTGCAAAGAGTCAGACACAACGGAGTGACTAAACCACCACCAGCCTTTCTAGGCCAAGATTGACATTAGGAGATACTACCATAGAACTGAGCTCCCTACTATCAGTGAATATAGAAGAGGCCAGGTAGTGAAACTTAACCATCTAATGCAAGATGGACGTTTTACTTATTTTATTTTATTTTTATTTTTTTCAGAGTTTCAGGTTTTTTTTAATTTTATTTTTACTTTATTCTGCATTACAGTACTGTATTGGTTTTGCCATACATTGACATAAAGATGGACTTTTTAAAATGTAAAGTAAAGATAGAGCAGCAACCAGGCTGCCTTCTGATTAGTGAGCTATAGCAGTAATTTTTTTCTTCATAAGATAGTAAAGCAGCTGATAAGGGTAATGCTTGTCTTATAAAAACATAAAAATGAAATAACTTGTAGGAAGGCTAATGTTAGAAATCTTAAAAGTATTTTCTTCCTGAGTTTTTGGACACAGTCCTCCAGAATTGAATGGGAGGCTACTTTCTATGTGGATTAGAACCCTGAAATGTCACTGAAAGTTATTACAAAAATATCCTGTCAATATGTCTCCAAATAGGCCTTTGCACAATTATCATGCGTACCATATATACTGGAAAGGTATTATAAGGGGTATTGACTACAGCATCTAAGCATTTTGACCTCTGATTTAATTGGAGGCTCACATAGGACAAGAAACAAACAAGTCATACCAAATTTGATCTCACAGTGGAAGAAATGAATATACAGATACACTCTGGTTATTTCTCCCATGCTGCTGCTAAGTCGCTTCAGTCGTGTCTGACTCTGTGCGACCCCATAGACAGCAGCCCACCAGGCTGCCCCATCCCTGGGATTCTCCAGGCAAGAACACTGGAGTCGGTTGCCATTTCCTTCTCCATATCTCTCCCATACTTGACTTCAAAATTAGATTTGAATTCAACATCATGTTACTATAAAAAAACTCTCAACAAAGTGGGTGTAAAGAGAGATCTACATAATAAAGGCCATAATTTATAGCACAGGGCTAATATAATAATAGTGAAAAGCTGAAAGCAGTTCCTCTAAGATCAGGAACCAGACAAAGATGCCCATTCCCCCACTTTTATTCAACAAAGTTTTAGAAGTTCTAACCACAGTTGTTGAACAAGTAAAATACAAATAACACATCCAAATGGGAAGAAAGAAGTAAAACAGTCACTATTTATAGATGACATGGTATTGTCTATAGAAAACCCCAAAAACTCCATCAAAGAAAAAAAAAAAGAAAACTGTAGGACTAGTAAATTCAGCAAAGCTGCAGAAAATAAATTTAATATATTGATATATAATTGAGTCAATTTGCTATATACAAGAAACTAACACAAATTCACCTTCACCAAAAACCAAATAAATATTAATCAAAATAACAATGAGGTTCTTTCCTATCTCATGTGTTTGAATATATAATTTTGATCTTAATGATTAATGATGATGATTGTCTAGTGAAAAAAAAAAAAAAGACACTCAAAAAACCCAATGGATTTATGTTGAAAACAACCTTTTGGAGTTTCTCAGAATTTTGAACCATTAATTTCACTTCTTATTGTCTACAGCAAGAAAATGATCCCAAGTATGGAAAACATTTAATCCACAATATTTTCAGTGTGGTATTATATGTAATAGCTCAAAAAATCGACCCAAACCAAATATCCCATACATCAGTCCAGATAACTAACTCTAGGCTAAACTGTGAAAGTAAATAATACTTGGCATTTGCACACCAAAGTTTACCTCTCCCCACTTGAAGATTCAGGTCAAGGGATATTACTTCAACTACTGAGCAGGGATCCAGATTTACTTTATCTTGTGATTCTGTCATCTCAAGTATACCATGGTACAATGGGGGAAGGCAAAGAGCAAATGATAAACATACCTTAATTGTTCCTAAGCAGAACAGGCTAAATTATTCACATGTCCTTTGACCTGAATAAAAAGAGGGTGGTCGAGTCACCTGTGTGGAACAGCCCTGCAGACTGCCTGTTAAAGGAGCTCATTGAGAGGGCAATACCGGCAGTTGATCAGTTGACCCAGGAGCTGGACTTGGCAATCAGAGACTCCCTTGACCCTACCCTATCCTTGGAATGTACGTCCTGCCCACTATCTCCATACTAACAGGTTCTGCAAATAAGGTGTTGAGGAGGCCATCTGGATGGTGTGCATGACACAGTTAAGGTCTCCATTTAAATTTAAGACACGGTGGATGAGTGCAGAGATCCACTCATCTTGTGACCACCTAGAACAATCTTCCACTTAAGCTCCCTTGCTTGCTAAACCTGCAAGCAATTTGGAGCAGTCTGCCTCCTTCTTCCGTCTCTCCTTGACCTGCATGTATGAACTAATGCACTACAATCTACAGAGAAGGATTACTTTTTAAAATATTGTCAGGCATAGCTTGTGCTATAGATATCCATAAAAACATTATGTAGAAAATAAAACCAATGTTTTAGAATAACGTGATAACATGGGAACATGCTTTTGCTGTGATGTTTGAAAAAGTTACAAATGTGCATATGCCACATATGAATTCTGTGATTACTCAATATTAATTTAACTGAGTAAATCAGTTAGCACCTGTAAACCTTATTTTATTCATATGTAAAATACAGATAGAGGTGTCTCCTTCATCAGATTGCTATAAGAAAAAGACAACTATTCATGTTGAACCCTTAGCTCAATGCCCAAACCTACAAGATGGTCAATAAATAGTAGGAATTTTTAAAGTTTACTGCTTGACTATGAAAGTGAAAGTCACTCAGTCACCTCCAGCTCTTTGTGATGCCATGGACTATAGCACTCCAGCCTCCTCTGTCCAGGGAGTGGGTAGCCACTCCCTTCTCAGGGAACTTCCCAACCCAGGGATCAACCCATTCTCTTCCTGCCTTAGCTATCAGGGAGAGCCCTTATCATCTAACATATTATATATTCATTTTTTAAAGATTATTTTCTGTCTCTTCTCTATGGGGCAGGTATTTTGCTTACTCAACAATGTACTCCTAAGCTCAGGGAGAAAAAATAAAATGAAGAGATATTTTATTAGTTTAGTGTACCTTTGTATTTTTTTTTAGTGGATATGCCAGCTTTGCATACTTTCCTTATTACTGTCTAACTTAAATTAGTATATCTACATCTAGAATAATATAGGAAACTTTAAAAAGCTTAACCCTATGTAATCTCTCCTTTTCGTGTTTTTACTCACATGGTTTCCTTCTACATGTTATAGAAAATAGTGGTTGTTTTATGCAGTTAGTTTTCTATCATATTTTACTCCCCTCTTTATCCTTTATTCTTTCATGTAGTTCAAAGCTTCCACTTGAAATTGCTTTTCTTCAGCCTAAAAAAAAAATGTCCTTTAGAATTCATGCAGTGTGACTCTACTGGTAATAAATTCTCTCAGCTTTTGTTTGTCTGAGAAAGTCTTAATTTTGCATTCACTGTTGATGAACATTTTCATTAGGTATAGAATTCAAGACAAATCTTTTTTTTTTTTTTTCTTTCTGCGCTTTAAAAAAAATGTCACATTGTTTTCTGGATTCATAGGTTCTGTTGAAACATCAGGCATTGGCTTTACTGTTGCTTCTTTGAAGATAATGCCCCTATTTTCCCTTGCTGCTTTAAGCTTTTGTTCTTTAACTTTGATTTCAGCAATTTGACTATGAGGTGTCTTATGTGCAATTTTCCTTGTATTTTTCCAGTTTAGGTTTCACTGATCTTCCAAAATGTGTGGGTTGAGATCTTTTATCAGTCTGGAAGAGTTCTCAATTATCATCTTTTCAAACGTTGCTTTTCTTCATTCCCTCTCTCCTTTTGGGGACTCCTGTTACACACAGGTTAAAAGATTTGACCATGTCTTACGTGTCTTTTACAACACTGTTCTATTCTTTCCATTTCTTCCTTTCTGTGCTTCATTTTACATTCACGTGAGCTGTTATTCAGTTCCCTAACTCTGGCTTACTGTACCCACATTCTTTTTATATTTTTTCATTATATTTAAATGTTGTATATTGTATTTTAAATTATAAAAGAGCTATTTTATATATACTAGGCTTCCCTGGTAGCTTAGTTGGTAAAGACTATGCCTGCAGTACAGGAGACCTTGGTTCGATCCTTGGGTCAGGAAGATCCCATGGAGTAGGAAATGGCACTCCACTCCAGTAATCTTGCCTGGAGAATCCTGTGGACTGAAGAGCCTGGTTGTCTACATTCTATCGGGTTGCAAGAGTCGGACACAGCGGCTAAACCATCACATAAGCCCTACTTCTCTATTGGAATTCTACACGTTTCTAGGAGACAGGAAAAAACAAACAAACAAACATGCAAACATAGATTAAAAGAATGTATGTGAAACTCTGTTTCTTTTTTTTTCTGTATGTCCTCTTTGAAGACTAATCATAAATGAAATTGTTAGCTATTTCCCCAAACTTCAGCCACTACTTAAAATGCAAATTATATGGTGGTTAGAAAAGAGCTGTGTGCCTGCACATGTGTGTATGTATAACTTGTGTATGCTGGGGAGGGAAGTGAGGCATGACTTTCACTTATAATCTCCTCAGGGTCAGTCTATATAATCCCAAAGCAATCTGTTAAGAAAAATAAACAAATTTGTGTCCAGCTCAATAAATGTGTCATAATACCCTAGTGCCTTTATTTTTACTTGTCAGACTTTATTTGAGTGTGTAGACAGGTCCTCTATCCTCCGTTTTCATCTTCTATATAGCACTTATTTTCTTTGGTGCTAAAGTTTCTTTATACCTGACAAATCAATTTTCATCACAGGATGAACCCAGAAGATGTCTGGAAAATAAATCCCACCTCATGTACAGAATTCCAGGATACACCCTAGCTCTCTTTCACATGTGTGTATGTATAACTTGTGTATGCTGGGGAGGGAAGTGAGGCATGACTTTCACTTATAATCTCCTCAGGGTCAGTCTATATAATCCCAAAGCAATCTGTTAAGAAAAATAAACAAATTTGTGTCCAGCTCAATAAATGTGTCATAATACCCTAGTGCCTTTATTTTTACTTGTCAGACTTTATTTGAGTGTGTAGACAGGTCCTCTATCCTCCGTTTTCATCTTCTATATAGCACTTATTTTCTTTGGTGCTAAAGTTTCTTTATACCTGACAAATCAATTTTCATCACAGGATGAACCCAGAAGATGTCTGGAAAATAAATCCCACCTCATGTACAGAATTCCAGGATACACCATAGCTCTCTTTTGCAGAACTGTAAAATTACCCTCAATATTTTCCTCCCTCTTTATTTGCATCTCTATGTAGCTGAGCTAACAACTTATTCAGCTGACTCAGAGTGCTCCAGCAATATCTATATGTGACTTTCTCAATCTTCTTTGATGGAAAAATAAGCAATGTAAATATTAAAACTTGTTTGGAGGGAAAAAAATGAGGAAATTCCGCTGTACTATACTGCTATACTCCTTTACTGAAGGTGCAAGTAGGTGAGTGCAGGAAAAAACAATACCCAGTAAGTGTTAACACACATATTTCATTACATAGAGGATCTTAATAGCCAAAACTGCAAAAAGAGTACAAGAAAAGTCCGGGTAATTATGATTAAATGCAAAATATTTTAAAATATAAACTGTACCCCAAGCATTGACAAAATTACATGGAAAACAATAATGATATGATCAAACAATTTACACTTATTTTAACCTTACTCTGTATGGTAAATACAGCATGAGTCTTTTTTCTTCCCCCCTTTTTTTAAATGGAAGAATTTGCTACACAGAAAAGAAAAGGGCATTATTTGATTTGCAAATTTCTGCTACAATCATTTGTTTTCCCTTAATATTTTCTAGGGTGACTTGAAATTTGGACTATTTAAGCATTTCAAGTTGAAATACACTGCTCTTAATCATATGCACCTTAAAGAACAGTCAACAAGATCTTTATAGTCCCTGACTTAGAAGTATAGTAACCAAAAGGGAAGAAAGCACTAGAAAACAGTGGCTAGATTTCATAACTAAAGGCTCTTTTGTCTTTACCTACGAGCTATTTCCTTGGTATCCATTTATTTAAATAAAAAACATATCTGACAAGTTGCCTTTATAGTTTTACTACTGAAGCTGGAATCTCTGAAGCAGAACAGAATAGAATACAACGTACTGTAAACTATAAGCCTGATGTTTTCAGCAGCAAGTTTTCCAAAAGGCACTTTAAAAAAAAAAAAAAAGAGTGGGTGTTTGTTGAATCAATTTTATCAGTGTGATAAACTATTTATTATGTATTCCAATTCTAAATGTTTGGCCATCAGAAAGAGCAGAGTATTTTTTTTTTGAAATAGTGAAATAAATAAAATGGGAATTAATTGACACTCATGAACAGTTAATGAAAGCAACATGCCTCTATTTACTTTGAGGTTATCCATCAATGTTCTGGGCTGCTCTATAAAATATTGGGATTCCTTTAACTATTATGGGAACCTTCCCTGTACTCTGAGAAGCTGAGTAGCTTGAGTAAAGAACAAACTGCCTTTTAATTACATAGTAATTTAATGGAGCTCCCAGGTAGATACTTGGTAAGTACATTATAATTATTCCTGCAGACAGAAACTGTCTGCTCTCTAATTTCATTCCATACTGTATGTTGGCTGGACAGCTTGGAAGATATTGAATGACTTGTCAAAGTAAATGTTCATTTATTTACAGCCAGTGGTGAAATCTATTGATGTATGTAATAATATAATCCAAAGCACATATGTTTAAGGAGTTTTCCCTACACCCACTTTGATATTTCAAAGGAGAATTTTCTCTCTTCTTGTGGGTGGTGGGAGGGAAAAAGCACTGCCATGTTTGGGGAAATAATCTGAGTTCTAGAATTACTTCACCAATATCTTTTACATTTCCATTTAAAATAACAAGGATGTCTTTCACTTATGGATTTCTTTTTGCCTGGAGATCTCAAAACACTTCACAGACACTGTCTCATTTTTGCAGCTTTACCATCAGGTGTAAGGAAGCAGGCAGTGTCATCTGTATTTGTCTTTATAAGACAGGTCACCTGGGGTATGACACAATAGTGCAGATCCTGAAAGGAGTGGGGCCTTTCAATACTATGAAATTAACTAGGTGACACAGAATGTTTTTAATGCTTATTTTAGTAACTTGATTCCAGTCAAGAAAGACAGAATAATAAAGCACCTATCTAAATTGATATTTTTTTGTATGAGAGTCACAAAGTTCTCTGGTATAACCAGAGAATGCTCACAACCCTAAAGAAGTATTGAAATAGTTTTGAAAAAGTGGTCATTCTCAAGGATTTCAAAAACAAAATATTAATAAAAGATAAAATTCACCCCATTGTGACAAAGAAAAACCTTCTCTAGGAGGGCTTCTAAATACAATAGCTTGGAACAAGAAAGTGAAACTGAAAACAGTAAAAAAAAAAATATTTCTGTGAGAGATAACGAGATCTTTTTAGAATGATGGTAATATGGTTTAAATAATTTGGTATACTTTTCAACCTGAATGTATAATTAGATAAAGCCAAGAATATCCCATTCCTCCTGGATGGAATAATCATATTTGGCATTTGGAAGTTAAAGATGTTAAAATATTATTGTATCTATTCTAAAGAAATTATAGTACCCAGTTTGCTCCTAGAACCTCATGCAAAGTGAGCCACAGCACAGAATAGGAGTTATCTCCCATACTGCTTTGCTGTAAGGATCACCTCCTCTGAATGCAGATTAAGCAATGCAGATTAATATTCATTATGAAAACTGGAAAAGTGAGCAAGAACTTGGATGTAAAGAATCATGAAAACAATCACAAGACACTAGGGTCACTTAATGAGCAGGCAATTCTTTCATTAAGTTAATTTAAAAATGTAGTTTCTCCCATCATGGTTCATCTGCCATTGGCTCAGTTATACTGTATCAAGTAAAATACTGGTTTGCTTTTATATTTTATACCACACAACTCATAGACTTTCTACTGTTTCCACTAAAATACAAGATTTGTAGGTACCAAGTTGATCAATGAGATAGTAAGCAAACTTATTTCACCTCCTCTGAATGCAGATTAAGCAATGCAGATTAATATTCATTATGAAAACTGGAAAAGTGAGCAAGAACTTGGATGTAAAGAATCATGAAAACAATCACAAGACACTAGGGTCACTTAATGAGCAGGCAATTCTTTCATTAAGTTAATTTAAAAATGTAGTTTCTCCCATCATGGTTCATCTGCCATTGGCTCAATTATACTGTATCAAGTAAAATACTGGTTTGCTTTTATATTTTATACCACACAACTCATAGACTTTCTACTGTTTCCACTAAAATACAAGATTTGTAGGTACCAAGTTGATCAATGAGATAGTAAGCAAACTTATTAAGACTCTGCCCCTTGTTGGACTTAATCTTCCATCCTTATCTACTTATTTGTTCCATTATATATCTTCATTCCTAATTATCTAATTTCTAATTCAAACTTTCTTCTCATAGATTAACAGTTTTATTTATCTATGCAGGTCATCCCTAGACAATTTTTCTAAGCTTAATCCTTTAGTGTTTAAATATGTACACCATAATGGAAAATGGGAAAATGCAGAATCATTTAACATGCACAAATAGAAAGACTTTTGTTAGGTCTTAGAGACCTACTCTGCACATGTCTAAATGGAATAACTGGAATTTCCAATTACATGAATATTTGAGTCATTTAAAACTTTATGTAAAGGTTTTGGATATAAATTTGAAATAATATTCACCAGGCTGCCAGTATTACCCATTAGGTAAATGAGTATGTGTGCCCATCTCATTGCCTTTTATATTCATTCTCTTCAGACAGAAATGCATCAGTTTGGATAAATTCAATCTAAATATTAAAAAGAGATGACAATGAACCCAGACACTCTGATGATTTTCCAAGAACTTCGAATCTACTGGCACTGGAATGAGCTCCAGGTATCAGTGGATGGTCCACTGCTCATGCCCCTCCTTGTTTTCTAGGTTATGACAACTCTCAGTGAAGAAGTCAGTTACAGCAAATGCCACTGGCCATTGTGATGCTGAGTTTAGAAACACTGCATAATGGTGATATATCAACATTGGGTCTACCTGTCCAAAGACAGAAATATCAAAAACTAATATATATGAGGAGAGTCATATGGTAGCATTAAGCAAAAAAAAAAAAAAAAAAAAATCCAAATACTTACAGACCTTGAGACATGGAGACATGGAAAATGATGTGATGTTTCTAAGAGATCAAATATAGTGCTCGTTCATGTCTCAGAAAAATGTGATGGACAAAGGGTACATAGTCATTATCTTGTGATTCAAATGACAAGCAAAATTAGTGTTCCTTTAAAGAAATAAAATATTGGCGAATGAAAGATATTTGGAACACCAGCCTGGGCTGCATATAAAGGAGCTACTTTTACATCATCTAGTAGGGATGTCTTCAAGTTCCCCTCTGCCAGTTTTTACTTTATCTCTTAGGTTCATTCTCCCTCTTATAATCTCACCTTTCAGAGGGTTTATAATCACTTCTCAGTCTGCACTCACAAAAAAGTGGGATATACATCACAACATTGGAAAACACTACAATTGCTGCCAAAAGTCTGTGGTTCAAGTCACAAATGGAACTAGGTCTTACCCGGGAATTCATACAAGCATGGGATTCTTGGCCATTAGACTGTTGCTGCCCCTGTGGTTTCCACTGCTGATGTGTTTGCAGGCCCATCTTAAATTCTCCCACCTTTCTTATTTTAGATTTTCATTGCAGTATAGTTGATTTACCAGGCTGCATCAGCTTCTGCTGTAGAGCAAAGCGCATCAGTTATATATGAGAATATACATTCTCATATATCTACTTTTTTAGATTATCTTCCTGTATAAGTCATCACGGAGTATTGAGTAGAGTTCCCTCTGCTATATAATAGGTCCTTACTAGTTATCTGTTTTATATATAGTAGTGTGTATATGCCAGTCCAATCTCCTGATTTCTGAGACAGAGCCAGGGCTCCCAACCTGGGAGGCAAAGACAGTACGTCATAGCAGCTTTCTTTCTGGGCTTCTAGATGGTCAGCTACAAAAGCAAGGTTCATAGCATAAAATACAGTGCCACCGTGCCTTACAAATAAACAGCATTATTGACAGCATTTTGTTATCTCTGGTTAAGTCTGAAAGGATAGTAGTGTCTGCTCTGTCCAGTGCAACTCAGATTGTAAGGAAGTCAACTACGTGGTATTTTGGGAGAAGTCATATTTATGCCTCCCTTAAGTCATGTCATAACACTGACATTTCTTTAAGGTTATAGAATTTGTAAAGCAATTTCAAATGTGTTCTTTACACTCACACAATCTCTAAGAGTTAGACCAGGGACAATTATTGTGCTTCAAAACCCGTTTTTACGATTACAGCAACTTATGCGTAAACAAATCTGATCCTGAAAAATAGATGTTCTCACTCTCCAGCTAGACTGTAAGCATCATGAAAATAATAATATCATTTTTCTTTTTAATTTTCCCTCTATATCATTGCATCAAATAGATGTCTAAAGAACAAGCATGACTGATTTCATCTTCTGTAAACTTTGTTTCTATTAGTTTCATCCTTCTCAATATTTTGTATGTTTTTCAAATCAAATCACTATTTTACATAAAAAGGTATTTCATATCAAGCTAACTCTTACATTTTCTTTCAAGCAAGCTCATATTCCACCTTATCCCAAATATCTTCCCATCAGCTCTGACTCCTCTGTCCATGAGATTTTCCAGGCAAGGATACTGGAGTAGGTTGCCATTTCTTTCTCCAAGGGATCTCCCAACCCAGGGATCAAACCCAGGTCTCCCATATTTCAGGCAGGCTCTTTACCATCAGAGCCACTGGGGAAACCCTTTTACCATCAACTCCACGCAGACTTAACTCACAGTATATGGATTGGAAATCAGATCCCTTACCCTTCTCTGCCATCTAGAAATGCTGTTTGTGTAGCTTTCTTTGTCATCATTCACTGGATCATGAACATCTCGAGCCCAGGTCATCAATTTTGGGGTCCTGGAGTCTAACTTATAGCTAACACATAGTAGAGCTCAATAAACATTGGATTACAAATTTATCCCATTTTGTCATTTTAGGAAATAGTATTATATAACAAAGCAAGAATTATGAGCTAGCTCAGAATTCCCTTGAGGTTAAGGACCATTTTTAATGATTTTCACAAGACAATAGCATAGCACTTTGCCTGTTGGTAGGTCTCAGTAAATGTATTAATTGTATAACTACAAATGCACTATAAATTCTATGATACTTAAATTACTGTATGACTAGATTGACATTCCTGTTCACTCTTTTAATGATATGGACATTATGTACTAAAGAAAAATAGCAGGGTTGAGGAGTCCTCACTAGAGAAGAACAATTGCAGGGCAAAAATATGCCACCATTTTTTTAAATGCCCTTTTTCATTGTCTGCCTGGCAACACACAGAAAGCGCATCATAGATTAAAAAATTACCTTTGTGGCTTTCCTTTAATAATAAATCACACTACTGGCTGCATCTGCTGTTAGTCAACAATGCACACCCCACATTCATTGGGGAACTTGTAATTATTTGAGTAGTAGCCAGTTTAGGTAATACCAGGGAAGCCATAAATAGTAATTAGAGGTTTCTATAAAAGCCTTTTAATTTGTTACCCCACAGCTCATTTACACTGTATGCTATATGTCACTGAAAATGGAACTTCTACAATGCAGAGACGAGAGAGAAAACATTATGCACATCATGGTGTATAAAAAGACACTTTTTTATCCTCTCTAAGGTTGCTGTAGAAAGCAGGAAGCAAGGACTTTAAAGCCACAGAGCATAATTCAAAACCGTGTGCAGCTGCTCTGGGACTGTATGGATTGTGTACATGTGTTTTAAACAGTTGAAAAGAGGACTGGTGTTAGTCTTTGGTGACTAATTGAAGCAATTCTGTAGGCTTCAGGTGAATATGAGAAGTATGCTACTTTAGCTGAAAATTTTTACTGCTTTCCCTTTCTTTCCCTCAAATCTAATGGGAATATGATTAGTTTTTACATGCTTAAGATCATGTCTTCTTTAATGGACCACCCATATTCATGCTTTCACAGTGGGAAAATAGAACTTCCAGATAAAACAAAACAGTCTCTTTAAAGTACCTGTGTAAATCTCAGAAAGTGGATCTATAGCTTTATGGGTGCTTTATTTCACAAACCCATCGAGGTAAAAAAATGGTTTTGAATTCTAAAATCAAAGAGCGTGTTTTTTTTTTTTTTTTTCCTTTTTGGTTTGTTTTATTCTCTCTGTAAGGAAGATAGTTTCAAATCCTCCAAGATTCTTAAAAACCCGACACTGTTTACATAAATGCTTCATCCAACATATATCAGTCTTAGAATGGTTTGACTCACTTACAATCTAGATTCATACTTTGTTTAGTGGTCATTAATGATGCCAGTACTTCCGTGGTTACATCCATTACCCCATAAATCATTAGCTTTTAATTAACATCTAAGCAGCTCCTAAAGAGGGGACTCAATTTCATGGCATATATAAAGTTCTTATTTCAGTTCCTCTGAAACAGGGTCTTGGCCGCATATCTCCAAAACTGAATACTTGTTACTATTTGCTTAACACTTAAACCAGAATTTTGCAGATGGCTAAACGTTAGTAATAGACTGATTCACACATCTTTCCCTTTCTAATCTACAATGGCAACAGAGCGATTCTTTGGTGAAAACAGTATGGCTCTGACGGTAAAGAATCTACCTGCAATGCAGGGTTGAGAAGATCCCCTGTAGGAAGAAATGGCTTCCCACTCCAGTGTTCTTGCCTGGAGAATTCCATGGACAGAATAGCCTGGCAGGCTATATAGTCCATGGAGTAACAGAGTCAGACATGACTGAGTGACTGACACACACATATTAGGATATGGTGACAATTATAGGCAAGTAATACTGACTAAAGTAGTAAAGGCTGCAATTGTATCCCATTGTTCAACCACCTTAGACTTTAAACATATTTAATCTTTTAAGATTTCAAAAATTACCTGAGAATTTGCAGCTTGTTTAGAGACAATCTTTACTGTTTTAACAGAAGCTTGACTGGACAAATGCCAGATTTATGGCTCAGTTTGCCCAAGAAGATCACAGCAAAAAACCATTTAGATATTCTTTATTTCCTTTCAGTGCAGTGCCAAAAATTGGAGTTCAGATCTTGGAATTCTTTTGAATTTAGTTGCTCAGATGTGTCTGACTCTTAGCAACCCCATGGAGTGCAGCACACCAGGCCTCCCTGTCCTTCACCATCCCCCAGAGCTTGCTTAAACTCATGTCCATTGAGTCAGTGATGATTCAGTCATTCCCAGAAGCAAGGTCTTTTCTAATAAGTCGCTTATTTGTATCAGATGGCCACAAGTATTGGAGCTTCAACTTCGGCATCAGTCCTTCCAAAGAACATTCAGGGTTGTTTTCCTTAGGACTGACTGGTTTGACCTCCTTGCTGTCCAAGGGACTCTCAAGAGTCTTCTCCAACACCACAGTTCAAAAGTATCAGTTCTCCAGTGCTCAGCTTTCTATATGGTCCAACTCTCACATCCATACATGTCTACTGGAAAAAACATAGTTTTGACTAGGTGGACCTTTGCTGGCAAAGTAATGTCTCTGCTTTTTAATATGCTGTGTAAGTTGGTCATAGCTTTTCTTCCAAGGACCAAGCATCTTTTAATCTCATGGCTGCAATCTGTAGTGATTTTGGAGGCCAAGAAAATAAAGTCTGACACTGTTTCCATTGTTTCCCCATCTATTTCCCATGAAGTGATGGAACTGGATGCCATGATCTTCATTTTTTGAATGTTGAGTTTTAAGCCAACGTTTTCACTCTCCTCTTTCACTTTCATCGAAAGGCTCTTTAATTCTTCACTTTCTGCTATAAGGGTGGTGTCATCTGCATATCAGAGAAGGCAATGGCAATTCCTCCAGTACTCTTGCCATGGACGGAGGAGCCCTGTAGGCTGCAGTTCATGGGGTTGCTAGGAGTCGGACACAACTGAGCAACTTCACTTTCACTTTTCACTTTCATGCATTGGAGAAAGAAATGGCAACCCACTCCAGTGTTCTTGCCTGGAGAATCCCAAGGGCAGGGGAGCATGTGGGCTGCCATCTATGGGGTCGCAGAGAATCAGACATGACTGAAATGACTTAGCAGCAGCAGCAGCATTTGCATATCTGAGGTTATTGATATTTCTCCCAGCAATCTTGATTCCAACTTGTGCTTCATCCAGTCCAATATTTCACATGATGTGCTCTGCATATAAGTTAAATAATCAGGGTGACCACTTACAGCCTTTTACTTCTTGCCCAATTTGGAACCAGTCTGTTTTCCCATATCCAGTTCTAACTGTTGCTTCTTGACCTGCATACAGGTTTCTCAGGAGACAGGTGAGGTAGTCTGCTATTTCCATCTTTTTAAGAATTTTCCAGTTTCTTGTGAACCACACAGTCAAAGGCTTTAGATAGTCAATGAAGCCAAAGTAGGTGTTTTTCTCAAATCTTCTTGCTTTTTCTACAATCCAGTGCATCTTGGCAATTTGATCTGTTTTCTTTGCCTTTTCTAAATCCAACTTGAACATCTGGAAGTTCTCAGTTTACATATTGTTGAAGGGTAGCTTGGAGAATTTTGAGCATTACTCTGCTAATGTGTGAGATCAGTGAAATTGTGCATCACTGATGCCCAATTCATGTAAATAACACATTATTTTGTTTTAATAAAAATTCTTCTGTTTTCATTTAAAACCAAAAATTAAAAGGATGTTAGAAATGTTCATCTGTTTGTTTGTTTGTAATATGAACCAAACACCTTGAGTGAGGCTCCTGAAGCCATGGGTCTAGCAAAGTTTGTGCTAAAAATTTGTCCACTTTTCTAGAAAAGATATCCTTACATTTTTCAATCATGTGGTAGTGATCAGCAACAAAAGACTTGCAGGCCAAATCTGGCCCTCCACCTGTTTCTCTAATAAAGTTTTATTGAAACATAGCCATGCTCATTTGTTTACATTTATTCTTTGAATACTTTCACCCTATGTTGGCAGAGTTGCACAGTTGTCACAGAAACCACATGGTGTACACAACCTAAAATATTTATATATTATCTGGCCGTTTCTAGGAAAAAACTGTCAAACACTGGTTTAAGTAACTTCATTCAATGTAACTGCATCTGCCACCAAAAGTCATAATCTTTTGAATATCTAAAAGCATTAGAAGTCTTCAGATAACATATCCTGAAGAGTGGAAGACTTCCTCCTCCTCTTTTTATCATCTTTATCAAACTTCTCAATACAGACAAAAAGGAAAGAACATGGGATCTCTGATGGATTTGGAAGAGGAGAAGGAAGAAGAGAGAAACTATTTTTCCTGGCTGTCTTATGATTAGACATTTCCTTTTATTATTTTTCCCCAGTCTAGCTTTGTAAATATATACTTTTCCATAAGGGTTCTTAGTTTTCAGATAGCTTTCCTCTACAAATATTTCGGTGAATTTTATAGTAGTTCTTTGTTTTATACTGGCACTTACAATTGACCTCTGTCCTCAAAAGTTATAACAAGATGTCTTCTAGAATCTTAAGTCCATCGAGAGCACTTCTGCTTTACCACTGGCCTTGCTAACCTCTAAAAAGGCAGACTTTATCTTGGCTAGAATTCACTCTTGATTCAGAGGTATATGATTCTAGATATGTCAAAAGGTTTTCTTTTCAATCAGATAATTATACAAAGCTTCTGCTTTTCAAATCTTTTAGTTTCTTGTTTCTAAGTTATTAATTGTATGTAGAGAGAAAATTTTGACTTAGAGATCAATTCACTCACTTTCATGGAGGAACACAAAACGTAGGACATGACTTATTGACTGAGCACAAAGGTATTTTGAGTCACCGAAATTCCTGTAGCCCGCTACAGGACTGTAGCCCACCAGGCTCTTCTGCCCATGAGATCTTCTAAGCAAGAATACTGGAGTGGGTTGTCATTTTCTCCTCCAAGGGATCTTCCCAACCCAGGAGTTGAACCCATGTTTCCTACATCTCCTGCATTTGCAGATGAATTCTTTACCACTGAGGCACCCAAAATACCTAACTTCTGTTATAAAGTCATCTGGCATCTATGCATCATTATTTCGTTTTTTTATTTATAAATTTGGGGGGAAAATGGAATGGTTTTAAAATGGATATTTTCCCTTGAATCTACATGCTGGCTGACTGATTAAGTCATACTACATGTATTAACTTTGGCTTCATGCTTTATGCTATGGAGTCAGTTGTCAGCTCTTCCTAAATAAAAATTACAGTCATTATTATAATGGTTTCAAATTGAAATGAATTCATAGAAAAGGGATATTGTAAATCTGAAATTTGCTCTTATTTCTTTCAACACTTACAGCTTAGACACAGTTTTTAAATATCCTTATTTGCTATGCATGGTCCCTACATTCAGTTCAGTTCAGTTCAGCCACTCAGTCATGTCCAACTCTTTGCGACCCCATGAACTGCAGCACGCCAGGCCTCCCTGTTCATTACCATCTCTCGGAGTTCATTCAGACTCACGTCCATCAAGTCAGTGATGCCCTCCAGCAATCATCCTCGGTCATCCCCTTCTCCTCCTGGCTCCAATCCCTCCCAGCATCAGAGTCTTTTCCAGTGAGTCAGCTCTTCACATGAGGTGGGCAAAATACTGGAGTTTCAGCTTTAGCATCATTCCTTCCAAAGAAATCCCGGGGTTGATCTATAGAATGTACTGGTTGGATCTCCTTGCAGTCCAAGGGACTCTCAAGAGTCTTCTCCAACACCACAGTTCAAAAGCATCAATTCTTCAGCACTCAGCCTTCTTTACAGTCCAACTCTCACATCCATACATGACCACAGGAAAAACCATAGCCTTAACTAGACAGACCTTAGTTGGCAAAGTAATTTCTCTGCTTTTGAATATACTATCTAGGTTAGTCAACTTTTCTTTCAAAGAGTAAGCGTCTTCTAATTTCATGGCCGCAGTCACCATCTGCAGTGATTTTGGAGCCCCGCAAAATAAAGTCTGACACTGTTATCCACTGTTTCCCCATCTATTTCCCATGTAGTGATGGGACCGGATGCCATGATCTTCGTTTTCTGAATGTTGAGCTTTAGGCCAACTTTTTCACTCTCCTCTTTCATCTTCATTAACAGGCTCTTTAGCTCCTCTCCACTTGCTACCATAAGGGTGGTGTCATATGCATATCTGAGGTTATTGATATTTCTCCTGGCAATCTTGATTCCAGCTTGTGTTTCTTCCAGTCCAGCATTTTTCATGATGTACTCTGCATAGAAGTTAAATAAGCAGGCTGACAATATATAGCCTTGATGTACTCCTTTTCCTATTTGAAACCAGTCTGTTGTTCCATGTCCAGTTCTAACTGTTGCTTCCTGACCTGTATACAGATTTCTCCAGAGGCAGGTCAGGTGGTCTGGGATTCCCATCTCTTTCAGAATTTTCCACAGTTTATTGTGATCCACACAGTCAAAGGCTTTG
>SJYC01032038.1:0-16010 GCA_006408675.1 Madoqua kirkii | reverse complement strand
CTTTCTCACTGTGTCCTACATGGCCTTTGCCCTCTGAGGATAAGCCTCTGATATCTTCCTATGTGTCCAGATTTCGTCTCCTAAAGAGAGTAATCAAATTGGATTAGGTTTCACCTGAATCACCTCTCTAAAGGTGTTATCTACAAATACAGCCACATTCTGAAGTACTAGGCATTAGAGCTTCAGTATATCAGTTTTAGGAGAACACAGTCAATGCACAATAGGTGGTTAAAATTTAAACTGATTGGTCAGGATAGACTCTTGGAGACAATGATGTTAGATCAAAATCTCAAAGCATATAAGAGCTCCATGGAAACATATGAGGAAAAACAGATACCAGGCAGAGAGACCAGCCAGCGCAAAGACCCTGGGGCAGGCTTGTGTTGTGTGTGTTCAAGAATAAAAAGCAGGGCAGTTAACTGGAACAGAGCAAAACCAGAGGGTAGCTAGAGTAACTGGAGATAAAGGCAGAGAAGGAAGATCAGAATATAAAAGGTTTTATATTCTTCACAATGGTGAAGACCTGGACCTTTGCTCTGAGTGGAACTGGGATCCATGGCAGAACTGAGTGGAAGTTAAATTTAGTCACGCTAATAACTGGTTGCTTTTTGAGATATATAATAGAAAAGGAGTTGGTCCACAGACCAATCTAACCCATTGCTTGTTTTTGTATGGTCCATTAACTAAGAAATGTTTCTGCATTAAGTCATTGAAATGAAAACATCACAAGAATAGTATTTCATGACTCAGGAAAACTATGTGAAATTCAAATTTAGTATCCAAAAATAAAGATTTAGTGGAATTTTGCTCATTCATTCAACACCGCCTATGGCTGTTGTTTTCATTATAACAGTAGAGTTGAGTGGTTGTGAGGGAAACTGCTAGGGCTTCCCAGGTGGTTCAGTGGTAAGGAATCCCCCTGCCAATGCAGAAGATGTGATTCGAACCCTGGGTCAGAAAGATCTCTTGTAGAAGGAAATGGCGACCTACTCCAGTGTTCTTGCCTGGAGAATCCCATGGAAAGAGGAGTCTGGTGGGCATAGTCCATGGAGTCACAAAGAGTGGGACAGGATTGAGTGGCTGAGCACATGTACACACACACAAGGGAAAGTGCTAGGCCTGCAAAGCCTCCAGTATTTACTCTCTGACCCATCCGGAGTAGTCTGTGACCCCTGCTAGAGAGAGTCAAGAACAGAAATAGGTGGAATGTGGTCAAGGATATAAACAGAGTGATTGCTCCAATCAGGAGTAAAGCATTGGAAGCCAAAGTGGGAGCTGGACAGCACTGAGTGAAGCAAAGTGTTGGGAGAAATTATTGGATATGCACTGGGGAGAAGTTGTAAGATTTGAACATATTACAGTGAAATAGGGTATCCTGCCTTTGAATAGTGATGTACCACCACGTAGCAGTGTTTTAAGAAGGCTACTTGGCAGCAGATGGCTACAGATGACTGTGATGGTACAGTCAAGAGGTCCTGATGGCCAGGAAATGGAGAGAAAAGGGCAATCTAAAGGTAGATTCAAGAACACGATGAACACATTGAGCAGCTTTTCTATTTTCTGTGCCAGAAAGGAACCTTCTGTGATAATATAGTAGTTTTCAAACAGCTTTAAAAATATACTGAAGTGCTGGAATACTAGTATTCTAATTATATATTCTCTGAGTTAAGATAGAGTTCTTCAAGTGAGTCAGGCCGGGTGCCTTTTACGCCTTTGGATGAGGGATGTTGAAAATATGGATTTGAAAGAGAAAACGATCAATCGGTAATCTGTTAGTGACCTGAGAAACTCCCAATCTGCATTTCCAACTTATTTGATTATTTATTGGTTCAAAGAAAAGTCTTTATCTTTACTTTTCTGTTTTGTTCTATGAGTTGCTTTCATAATCTAATTCTCAACTGTATTTTTAAAGTACTTTTATAGATATCCATTATCTTTGCTAAGCCTATTTGAGTCATTTTTCCTCCCAATATGTATTTTAGAAGATTGATGGGTAAAAAGACATTTAACTCAATCTTATGTGTCCCTTGAATCATCTCAATCATATATATGCACAGAGAATTTGCTTCTTCCTTAAAAATAATCCTTTATTGTCATAAAGTATGATTGCAATGTTAATTATATAATCCCAGCCGGAATATTTAAAGAAATGCTAGTATTTCATGTACTATGTTCAAAGTTGTGCAAGTTTGCTTTCTAACATATATATTCCAAGTTTATTGAGCCCCACTTCCCAAATGCAAGTGATGATAAGTAAGGCCAAATCTGAAACACTCAAATAGAATAGAGTGTGATAATACCTTATAAATCTTCTTTAAGAAATAAAAAGTTACAAAGCATAAAATAGACCTCAGACTCAGAGATGATTTATTTATAAGTGAAGGAGTATAGCATTCCTTGAATGAATATATTTCTGTTGACAGAATTTCTTACACATAGCTATATTCTGAATTTGGACTAGTTGAAAGAAGCATGAAATATCTCCTCAGCAATGAGGAAAGAAGAGGGAGGATCTCCTGTTCATCTAAAATAATCATTGCTTACAAAACACCCAGAGGTACTTAAGGGTCCTTACTAGGATTTCCAAGAGAAGAGTCATTTTCCAGACAAGAATTGAGGATGACTTCTTCAGGTTATGATGTGACTTTGGAAATGCCACTCTTAAGCTTATAGGCAGATGATTGAATTAGGAAGATGATAGAATTCATTTCACATGCCTTGGTTTATCTCTGTGAAAAGGGGGGTTCTTATGTAATAGAAGTTCCCAAACTCTGGGAACTAATAGATAGAAGTGTCACAAATGTTGATAATGAAACAAGACAGTGAAGACAATGAGTTCCAGAGTCCAGAAATGAGGGGCAGTGACTTTCCAATCCATTCCATTCATTTGGCAGAGGAACGTGAGGTCCCAGAAGGCCGACTTCATTGAGTGCCTTGATTCTTGGCATAGTTGTCTCAGTATATCTTTGTTGTTGGACCACATTTACCTAACATTTTAGTGTTCATACTCAGGGTAAAGTTCCATTCTCAGGCTAGGAACCCCTTGCTCTATTTTTAGATTCTACTTTACGTGTCCTCCAAGTTGTGTTACTTACATTGGTAGATGTAAGCTGACTTTACATGACTCTCAAACTGGCATTAAAATGCAGTTGGAACACATAATAAGGAATCTGACCTTTTTTGTTTTATATTTCTGTCTTTTTATATCATCAGTGGACATCTTTGAGTAAACTGCAAATATGTCTTCATTACCATGCCAAAACTTGTTACTCTATAATTTTAACAAGAGAACAAGGCAATAAGATAAATCTAAATTTTGAGAATATACTCTCATTTTGTTTAGAAGATATTTTATGGATTTCTTCCATTTATGCGAAAATAATTTTATGAGAAATTTGTATTTTATAATATATTTATGTAACTAAAAATGATTTATCTTTAAAACATCAATCCAAAGGCTACACAGATACAGTAAAACTCATGGGGGAGATAGTAGGTAGAATACAGATGCTATACAACTCTGAATGGGGTCCACAGATAACCAAGCATTAGAGACATTTTTCCAGACATGACCAAGGCTGTTATATCTAGAGATGCAGGTGGTACAGAATAGAGTGAAAACCTCTGGGATAAGAGCAAGAAAGCATGTTCCAGTTCTTGATTTATTAGTTAAGGATGCACAATCCAAGCTTCATTTCTCAGATGTACAATAAAGGAGATTACGGTTGGGAAGAGCTAAGTATACTGCTGTTCTGCATTCTAAAATAATTTGCAAAAGTGATAACACCACTTTTTCCCAAGATGTAATATTCAAAACAATTAGGGAACATTAATCACTCGTCATAACCATTAGGGGCTAAATTACCCCAATAATCACACTACGCTATTACTGCTTAAAGTTACTTTTACTCAGAAGTATACAGATCAATTTAACCCTCCAGAAAGCTTATATGAATTACATGTAGAAAAATCCAGCATCCATGATCCTCTAGGGGCTTCCTTTATATCTCAGTTGATAAAGAATCTGCCTACAATGTAGGAGACCAGGGTTCGATTCCTGGGTCAGGAAGATCCTCTGGAGAAGGAAATGACAACCCACTCCAGTATTCTCGCCTGGAGAATACCATGGACAGAAAGAGGAGCTTGGCAGGCTACAGTCCGTGGGATTGTGAGAGTTGGACCGCTCACATGATCCTCTAGAAAAGGTAGAAAAGTACACAGGTGAGCATACAGAGACACACACACACACACACTAAATTGTGCTTGATCTGTGAACTTCCAGGTCTGCCAGGGCCACATTTCTGGTTACCACTCTAAGAAAAGATTTAAATGTGGATTTAACTCAATGAGTATAACAAAAAGCTGTATTACTCGACCTCTGCCGACAAGTCATTAATATTCTTCATTCTAAATCCAATTTGTTGGTAGAATTTTCATGCTAAAGTGTTTAAAAGATTCAGTCTATTTGGATAGGACACAGAGTCAGACATGACTGAGCAACTGACCTGAAGTTTTATCTTTATCTCTGTCTATGTTTTTGAATACTTCTGCAAGGCATAAAATAGATGCGAGTACCTTTCAATCTGAAAATGAGCTTTAAAAGATAGTTTTAAAAGTTTTATAGTTTTAAAACTATAAAAGCGTGTGTACAGTAACTTGTCGGTTAACTTTCATGAAAATTTAATTCTTCTGTGACATTGACTATAACTCAGTCAATTAGAAATGATGGGCTATCTAATCAAGTGATGATTAGATAGTGCATAATACTTATGCTAAAATCAGCTGTTTAAAAAAACTGTTTAAAGTTGGCTATTTCCTGGAAAAATGTAAGGAGATAGTTTATTATCATTAGCTAGTTCAGTATATCAGAGAAGGCGATGGCGCCCCACTCCAGTACTCTTGCCTGGAAAATCTCATGGATGGAGGAGCCTGGTGGGCTGCAGTCCATGGGGTCATGATGAGTCGGACATGACTGAGCGACTTCACTTTCACTTCTCACTTTCATGCATTGGAGAATGAAATGGCAACCCACTCCAGTGTTCTTGCCTGGAGAATCCCAGGGACGGGGGAGCCTGGTGGGCTGCCGTCTGTGGGGTCACATAGAGTCAGACACGACTGAAGTGACTTAGCAGTAGCAGTTCAGTATATACAGTATTTTAGTACTATAGTAATTGCTGACTCAAAATTAGAATAATGGTTTTAAAGAGAGCATACTTCTCACATATAAAATTGTTTAAATATGTTTAAAAAAATTTGTCAGAGGTGTAAGTTAAACTTTTAGAATGTAGCATTTGGAATAAAGTCCAATACCATTGTTATATTAAAGAAAGAATTCTCTTTTTTTTTCCTTTAAAATATTTCATTAAAAAAAAAACAGCATTCTTAATGTTACACTCCATTTTAACAATTTACATTGTTTTTATTTCAAAAGTCACCTGCCCCTCCCTCTTACTCTTTTAAGAAACCTTACAGCATCTGAACTAGACAGAAACATAGGCTTCCCTGATGGCTCAGAGGGTAAAGAATCTGCCTGCAATGAGGGATATCCAGGTTTGATCCTTAGGTTGGGAAGATCTCCTAGAGAAAGGAATGGCAACCCACTCTAATATTCTTGCCTGGAGAATCCCATGGACAGAGGAGCCTGGAGGTCACAAAGCGCTGGACATGACTGAGAAAACAGTTATCCCTACCCACAGATAAATGCTAGGCTGATTAAAAACAAAACATGTACTTAATATATAGTGACCATTCTTTTTCCTCTGCAAGTGATAAATTGTGATCAGAAGGTTATTACCTCAATTAAAGTCCCCAAGCATTCTAGGAATAGATTCTATTATCCCCTCTCTCAAAAGAGGAAGCCACGACTGGCAGAAGTTAAGGAATGATACAAGGCAGAGTTGGTCTACATACAGTGTCCTAAATCACCTCTCTCTCCTATGGCTACTTTGTATATTAAGTAAGCATCAGTCAGGCTCTAAGAGGTCAGCTAAGTACACAGCTTTACTGCAGGGTTCTTAGTACATCCAAAAGAGTTTGTTTTATTTATTTCAAGCTTCAGAACTGGGCCCCAAGGGAATGTGTTTGCTTGAAATCTGGCCTTTGAGTAAGAGGAGCATTACTTGGGGGTATCACTTCAATTTTGTAAGTATCTAACTTTCTTTCTGGAAATCATTAGACTTTTAATATGAATGCTTACTTTTGCAAGCTATCTGAGTTTTTTCACCCTGTCCTTCCTCCCCAACTTGTGCTTTACAGCATTAAGGATCAGGCTTAGTACTCTGGTGTAGAGCTCAAAGTACTGTAACATGCCTGCTTCTGAGTAATATAACAGAAGGAGAACCATAAATCATATAGATCTATTAATAGCAGTGGAAAAATGATGAAGTATAGTCAACTGAACGAGTAGATTCTGCTGACAGTTGAGATGTGACAAATATTCTGTGACAGACATAATATAGGAAGAACATCCATGTAAAAAATAACTCAAAATGGGCCAGTGGTGGGAACACTTACTTGATCTCCATTATAATTCTAAAGTAGATACCAATCACTTTGTGATGGGAATTATATCAGGCACCCATGCAGAAGGAAAGTCTTCCAAAAACATGTTATTGGCTTCTGAAAAATTGGCATGGTATCAGTCATGGCAGTTCAGAATCTTCTTGATCCCTGTAAGAGTTTCTTAAATGTGGCTGGCTATAGTTAAAGAGTATTTGTTTGCTTTCATAGCCAACCATTCTTGTTAGATTTGGGAAATTCAGTAAGCTCTGACTGTTCATAATTCAAAATCTTAGTGACACATTTTTAGGTTTCTAAATTAGTTTTATGAGGCATGTGATAAAAATAAAATCAAAGTCTGTTGAACACTTATGGTGCTCAGTCAACTCTGAATATGACCTGTAAGAAACGTAGAAACAAAATGACATTGAGTAACCCATTTTTATTTCATTTTTATTAAAAGAAAAAGAATGATTAAACTACTGGTAAACATAACAAGCCACTAAAATTTTTAAAGAACTTTTTATTCATAAAGTTCTATTTACTTATTTTATCAGATGTGGTTGAGGTGAAAAAATTAAAGAGAACTGATTTTCTTTTAGCATTAAGAAATATATTTACGATGTTACAGTCTGCTTTCAGATGTGTGCCTTGTCTGTCTTGATAGCAAATCCTAAGTGAAGATTATTTTACTACCAATGGGGGGGAAAATGGAATCTTATCAGTTATGCCTAATCATTATAGAAAACTAACAAATATTTCAGCATAGACAAATTCTATCATGGACTATCATAACTCTCTCTTACTGAACATAATACGTGTTTCCCCTTGCATCCATGCCTTCATACAGCAGTTGTTAAAAATCCATCCACATCACACATTTAGGGTGAAGTTCATTTTTTAGATACAGAATGTAACTGTAATGTCCATAGCATGTTTTTTTAAGATGAGTTTATTTTTATATATGGATGTGCTGGATCTTCATTGCCGCGTGTTTATTTTCATGTATGGATGTGCGGGGTCTTCATTGCCGCGTGCGAGCTTTCCCTAGTTGCAGAGAGCTCTCTAGTTGTGCTTGGGTTTCTCACTGTGGTGGCTTCACTTGTTCAGAGCATGGGCTCTGGGGCACGTGGGCTTCTAGCGGGGCTCACAAGTGCTTGAGTGCAGGTTCAGTAGTTGTGGGGCCTGGACCTGGTTGTGCTGAGGAATGTGGGATCTTCCTGCAGCAAAGATAGAACTGATGTCCCTTACACTGGCAGGTGGATTCTTAACCTCTGGACCACCAGGGAAACTCTATCCCTCAGGTTCAGTTTGGTTGCTCAGTTGTATCTGACTCTTTGAGACCCCATGCACCGTAGCACTCCAGGCTTCCTTGTCCATCACCAACTCCGGGAGTTTACTCAAACTCATGTCCATTGAGTTGGTGATGCCAACATCAATTCTTCAGTGCTCAGTTTTCTTTATAGTCCAACTCTCACATCCATACATGACTTGATAATTTCACATTATTAGGCATTCATGCCTGATCTGAATAAATCATTAGTTTTCCTTGCCATCTAACTGAAAGCAATATCTTGCCAGGTAGCAGAAGAGTAACCTTGGCCATGTTCTTGTTCTGCATGTGCAGAAATAGTATGTTTGTAATCCAAGCTCTATCTACAGATAATTTATTTCTCTCTGTCTCTTTTGTGAGAGTGAACTGGAATGTAATGGCATCAAATAGTGTGATATGTAAACCTTGCCTAACCAGGCACACACAGACTAGCAGACTGAGGGTGTCTCACTGCATAGCCTGTGCCACTGTAGAATTTTCTCTCCTATCCGGTACTTCTGCGCTTTACTGACATACAGTCAATGTGCCCACTAAGGGTTAATGCAACTTCATTCTCTCTTAAAAAAAAACAAAACATTTTTTATAATGTTATTTAATAATATTATCTTCCCACACCCATTGTGGAGACAAGCAAGTTATGGAATAACGAAGCAATTAATTGTCATCTCATCTTTTTGCAGAATAAGATTTAGTTGTGTTGTGCACATAGGCAGTCATCATGGATTTGAAAATACAAGAACATAAGATCATGTCTGGACACATGGTTACTGAGTAGAATAGCAGAGTACCCTGTGCAAAGTCTTATCATAGTGCTGCCTTTCCGCCACCCCCCCCTTTTTTTTTTAAATCCCTGGCTGTTTTTCCAGCATCTTCCCTCATGCAACCCAACCCCAAGATCCAGAGTCCAGTAAGGGTAGAGACTCCATTATTTATATACTGTGTCTTTAATTCTAGCAGAGCATATCATAGATTTTCAGTAGACCATTTTTGAATTACTGAACATGTACAATCAAGAATAGAAGTAGGTGGGACTCCAGAGAAATATGTACCTTCCCTCTGGACAAATGTGAAGATGAGCATTGGAAAGCTCGAGTGAGATGAACAGGAATTATATGAAGGTCTTGCTGAGGTCTGAATGTTAGTGTCCATGCCAAATATGTGTTGAAATCTTAGTGCCTAACCTGATGGTATTAAGAGGCAGGCAGGCCTTTGGAGGAAGTTTAGATCTTGAGGATGGAGTAGGATTAATATTCTTATAAAAGTGACCTCAGAAAGCTCTCTACCCCTTTCCATGTGATGCAACAACTATGAACTAGGAGGTAAGCCCTTGCCAGGTGCCACAGCCAATCTGCCAGTGCCATAATTTTAAGACTTCCCGGCTTCTAGAATATGAGAAATAAATATATATTGTTTATAAGCTACCCAGTTTGTGGTATTTTGTTACAGCAGTTCAAATTGACTAAGACAGGCCTATGAAATCATGGAAGCTTTCTGCAGCTTTTCCCTTTCATGTCTTAGCACCTCTTTATTCTATGAAAGACCTGAAGGAATGTCGAAAGGAGTTTCCATTATCGTTTTTTATCTAAAAGACAGCTTTGGCATTTTCACTTAATGTCTATAAAACTGCTCTGGAGAAGAACCATGTGAAACACAGAGATTAGTATTGTTAATTTAATGCAGTGAGCTTAGAGTCTTTATAAGATACCATCTCCTTTTGAACTTTATGTTTAAATCAGTAGAGACCAGAACAGAATTTTTTTCCCAAAGAATATTAACTTTGCTACTTCATATGTCAAGCAAATAGAAAAGCCAGAGAAAATACAAACACTTGGGCTCTAACATTGGCATAAATTACCCTGATATATGGGAAAGGAGGCCTTTTTTTATTTGTTTTTTTTCTCATAAACTGCTGGGGAAATTGGATGAACTTGCTCTATAGATAATGGATACAGTAATGCAGAGAGATGATCTGTTGCAGTGATGCATTTGCAAATGTTCTAATGAGGTAAAGACCAAGTTCAATTGATGACATGAAGAAAACAAAAGTTATTATGGACAAAATACCATATATCTTATCGTCAAGCTGTTCCTCTGAATCAGAGAGAGGCAGTGTTACCTCAGTGCATTATGCTCTCATCTTAAAAAAGTAACAAAGCTGAGACATTCCAGTTTTATTTTTATGCATTCCCTTTGAAAAGTACTCTCTTGTTTTGGCTCCAAGAAAATGTTTGAAAAGACTGTGATATTCTCCTGGAGGCAGGAATGAGTGCCGTGTAGGTACAGTCAGAGAAATGCTTGGAGCAAAATGTCAGCCAAAGAAAATAATGAGGCTTTTTTGTCAATGATTGTTTTGACTTGTGAGTATCTTTACTACATAGATTTTAATAAATTATCTTTTATTTACATTTTGCTACAGCTGATGTTAAAGTTAGTTTTTACTCTCCTCATTTACAATAACTGAAAATGACAAAAGACAAAGGGACTCCATGTGTGGTTAGGGGCCAGATCGGGACTTCAAGGAATATACATAGTTTGCTGCAACTGAGGTTAAACATAGGGAATAAAGACCTGGATAACTCAGGTCTTCTGCATTCAGCATCCCTGCACAAGTTTTGCAACATGGTTAATCTGCCTTTATGATTTACCTTCTTGCCCATTGCAAACAGCAATTCATAATGCCCCTAAAAGAAATTTCATTATATAAAGGGTCATCAGCTGAGTGCCTGTTTGTCTAGTGGATACTCCACTTTAAATTTCCATATTTGCGATTCTTCCTAGTGTCATGAAATGTTTTTGGCTTTCATTTCAATGGAAAGTGAAAGTGCAAGTGTTAGCTGCTCAGATGTGTTGGACTCTTTGCGACCCCATGGGCTGTAGCCCACCAGTCTCCTCTGTCTATGGAATTCTCCAGGCAAGAGTACTGGAGTGGGTAGCCATTCCCTTCTCCAGGGCATCTTCCCGACCCAGGGATCAATAAGTTCTACTGAGAAAGTGTGTATAATTATTTAAAACATGGGTGTGGGGGAGGGGCAAGATTGTGATGGAAAAAGCAGTAGTGGCCATTCTTCAGCTTTCCCTGACTTCTTTCCAAGTTTGCAATGTCATTTAAGAGTCAGCTTTATAACTATACTACCTACTATAATATGTTCAGTCCCACACTCCTGTTTTTATGCTTTCTCTTTCCACTGTCTCCAGTACTGAGGAAAAAAGAGAGTTTATGTTGCTCTGTCTTAACCAGAGAGGCTCAGGACATGGAAGAGTCTGTGGAAATTTATAAAATTCTTTTTTCAGATCCTTTACCTGATATTTACAGTACATTGGCTAATCAGAGAACCAGTAATAGATTCTTAAAAGAGTGATTTTTCCTTGCTGAAAAAATAACAGTGGCAGTGGTTGATTGAGGTCCTTTATATTTTATTTAATATTCACCAAAAAAATACTATAGGGAGCCATTAATAGCCAGCGCATGCCATAGTGAATAAAGTCAGCATCAGTGTGTTTAAGTTAGGATCTTCCAAGGACTAGAGAGCTATGTCATGTTCATTTGTGTTTGTTTGTTTGTTTTTTGACTATTAAAGTCAACAAAAGTTATTATGAAATTTTGAAACTGTTTATATAAAAAAATAAAAATTTTAACAGAAAATGCAAAGAAGTTTCTAATGCCCCAAATCTTCACAATGTGCATATTTTAAAAATTAATCCATAGTATATTATACATGGCATGGTTAGATAAAGGAGCAGGACTTATATTATAAATGTCCTTTTTAAATCTCTTACGTGTATCTCTGAGAAGCAACTAAGATACAGGGGGATTAAGTAAACTGTCCTTAGTCACACAGCTAGTAAATAACAAAGCCAAAAGATAAACTGAGGTGTCTGACCCCAGAGTCTATGCTTTTAACGGCTCTGCTAGGCTGTTTCCCTAGGTAGGTTTACATCGGAACATTTTTATTCACCATAAGACTCTTCAAGCTTTTAGATAACAAGAAGATGGAAAGAAGTAATTTTTTTTTGGATTAAATATATTATGAGAATAAGTATGTTCTCAGTTTCCTACCGTGTCTGTGACTGTTTAAGTACTAGATTATAGAGGACACTTTTTTTGCTTTTAATGACCTGTGTTTCTTATTTACAGGTAGACCCACTGAAGAGAATTTGTGGGGTAGTTTTCATGGACCAATGTGGTTTAAGGGCACTAACCAATGGATAGAAATCCAGAGAACCTGGGTTCAGATCCCATTCTGATGTTTCTGTGCCTTGGATTTCTTACTTGCAAAGTAGTGGTGTTGTGGGGAGATTTCAGAAGCTGAATAAATGTCTCTATCAATAACATAGAGACATCATTGTATTCATTGTCAAACTCTTCTGGAATGGATTTGGTCAGAGGTGGTCCCAAAGTATGTGTGCAAGTACCTGCAGGAAGATTGGTGGATTCTAAAGGATCTTTCAGAAATGAAGGAATGTTAATCTCAACTCAAAGGTATTAGGCCTTAGCACAAGCAAGGTCATGATCACAGGTTCAAGATCTGTATGACTCAATTAACAACATCTAGAAGTTATTTATAAGACCAGTCCTGTGCCATTGAAGGCATATGGAACGCAGGTATAATAGCTTTTATGTAATCCTGGCTGCTTCTGAGTAGACAGGAGATATCAGCCATCATAGTGCTCCCAAATTCTCACACCTCCCCTCTCCCCTATTCCCTACTGTGGCCCAGGGTCAGCTTTTCATAATCAGGAGACTGTCATGAAACTCCACCTTACATTTCACCAAAAGGGTTTTTAAAAAGAAGGTGACAGTCTCCTTGATAGGATATGTATTTTTAATGTCACCCGTGTATACTGTATTTTTTAAGAAGGATCAAGAATGAAAATGAGTTTCAAACTATTATTGACAAAGACACATTAACAGTTTAAAAAACTCATTTAAAATCATTTTATAAGTCTTGATGAGAAGAATTGCTTTATCTCTTCCGCTGATATGTTTAAAATGGCCCCCACTCTAGGTCTTAACCCTCTCCCACTTGCCTGCGTCAAATAAGATTGTAGTGAAACAGTTCCTTGGTAAATAGCTATTATAGTAACATTTAAACTGTTAATGTGCTGCATGGGAGCGGTGAGCTGTGGTCATAGAAAACCCCCCCTTCCAACAACACAAGAGAAAACTACACATGGACATCACCAGAGAGTCCACACCAAAATCAGGTTGATTATATTCTTTGCAGCCAAAGATGGAGAAGCTCTATACTGTCAGCAAAAACAAGACCGGGAGCTGACTGTGGCTCAGATCATGAACTCCTTATTGCCACATTCAGACTTAATTTGAATAAAGTAGGGAAAACCACTAGACCATTCAGGTATGAACTAAATCAAATTCCTTACGATTATACAGTGAAAGTGACAAATAGATTTAAAGGCCTAGATCTGATAGACAAGAGTGCCTGATGAACTATGGAATGAGGCTCGTGACACTGTACAGGAGACAGGGATAGAGACCATCCCCGTGGAAAAAACATGCAAAAAAGCAAAATGGCTGTCTGAGCAGGCCTTACAAATAGCTGTGAAAAGAAGAGATGTGAAAAGCAAAGGAGAAAAGGAAAGATATACCCATTTGAATGCTGAGTTCCAAAGAATAGCAAGGAGAGATAAAGCCTTCCTCAGTGATCAGTGCAAAGAAATAGAGGAAAACAATAGAACAGGAAAGACTAGAGATCTCTTCAAGAAAATTAGAGATACCAAGGGAACATTTCATGCAAAGATGGGTTCTATAAAGGACAGAAATGGAATGGATCTAATAGAAGCAGAAGATATTAAGAGGTGACAAGAATACACAGAACTGTACAAAAAAGATGTTCATGACCCAGATAATCATGATGGTGTGATCACTCACCTAGAGCCAGACATCTTAGAGCGTGAAGTCAAGTGGGCCTTAGGAAGCATCACTATGAACAAAGCTAGTGGAGGTGATGGAATTCCAGTTGAGCTGTTTCAAATCCTAAAAGATGATGCTGTGAAAGTGCTGCACTCAATATGCCAGCACATTTGGAAAACTCAGCAGTAGCCGCAGGACTGGAAAAGGTCAGATTTTATTCCAGTCCCAAAGAAAGGCAATGGCAAAGAATGCTCAAACTACTGCACAATTGCACTCATCTCACATGCTAGTAAAGTAATGGTCAAAATTCTCAAAGCCAGGCTTCAGCAGTACGTGATCCGTGAACTTATTCAAGCTGGTTTTAGAAAAGGCAGAGGAATCAGAGGTTACACTGCCAACATCCACTGGAGCATCAAAAGCAAGAAAGTTCTAGAAAAATATCTATTGCTGCTTTATTGACTATGCCAAAGCCTTTGACTGTGTGGATCACAACAAACTGGATAATTCTGAAAGAGATGGGAATACCAGACCACCTGACCTGCTTCTTGAGAAACCTGAATGCAGGTCAGGAAGCCACAGTTAGAACTGGACATGAAACAGCAGACTGGTCCCAAATAGGAAAAGGAGTACATCAAGGCTGTATACTGTCACCCTGCTTATTTAACTTATATGCAGAGTCCATCATGAGAATCGCTGGGCTGGAGGAAACACAAGCTGAAATAAAGATTGCCAAGAGAAATATCAATAACCTCAGATATGCCAATGACATCACCCTTATGGCAAAAAGTAAAGAACTAAAGAGCCTCTTGATGAAAGTGAAAGAGGAGAATGAAAAAGTTGGCTTAAAGTGAAATATTCAGAAAACTAAGATCATGGCATCCCATCGTATCACTTCATGGCAAATAGATGGGGAAACAGTGGAAACAGTGGCAGACTTAATATTTTAGGCTTCAAAATCACCACAGATGGTGACTTCAGCCATAAAATTAAAAGACACTTGCTCCTTGGAAGAAAAGCTATGACCAACCTAGATAGCATATTAAAAAGCAGACACATTACTTTGTCCACAAAGGCCTGTCTAGTCAAGGCTATGGTTTTTCCAGAAGTCATGTATGGATGTAAGAGTTGGACTATAAAGAAAGCAGAGTGCCAAATAATTGATGCCTTTGAACTGTGGTGTTGGAGAAGACTCTTGAGAGCCCCTTGGACTGCAAGGAGATCCAACCAGTCCATCCAAAAGGAGATCAGTCCTGAGTGTTCATTCAACGGACTGATATTGAAGTTGAAATTTCAATACTTGGGCCACCTGATGCAAGGACCTGACTCATTGGAAAAGACCCTGATGCTGGGAAAGACTGAGGCAGGAGAAGAGGACGACAGAGGATGAGATGTTTGGATGGCATCACCGACTCAATGGAGATGAATTTGGGTAATCTCTGTGAGTTGGTGATGGACAGGGACACCTGGTATGCTGTATTCCATGGGGTCCTAAGGAGTCAGACACGACTGAGTGAATGAATTAGCTGAACTTTATGTTTAATTTTCTTTTTCAAGTAGCCCTTACCCAATGATTAGAGCTGCTGCTTAAGTTTCTCACTGAATATACTAGGGGGTTTTGTATTCCTCCTGCTTTTGCTCAGATGTAACAACTGTTTATTTGTGCAATTCCAGCTTATATCTTTGCCTTGGTTAACATTTTAGTCCTTCTGTCGTTCTGTGTATGGGATCTGTGGTTCTTGAGAGTGAACACATGTAACTGCAAAGCTGTTACAACCATTTTTATATAGAAACAATTATTTTAGACCACAAACCAAAATTACATGAAGATAATGTTATGTGGGAGGCCTAAGTTGAGAGAAATAGGGTCCTAATTAATGCTGTCTTTGTGCTATTATCGGTTTTCTGGGTGGATTACATAATGCTGCATTTATAACGGAAGACAAGTTCCCAATGCTGTTTAGCAAGTCAGTTTATAAGCAGATATTATAGTGTGCCATCTTTCAGGCCAGTGGGTAACATTTATTTTATTCCATGGTGTTACTGGGCAGGGAAGAATGTGCTTTGTGGATTTTAACAGGAGAAACACTATATATTCAGAGAGTAAAGCATGTGACTTTGGAAAAATTTTTATGGACAGAAATAAACAAAAATGACTGTAGAAAAAATAAAGAGCAGCTGTATTTTTCCATGACTGGAAAAGGTTTTAAACAAAAACATAACAATTGTCAGTATCTCCCCAAGCTCTACAGGCCTGCAGAGTCGGAGATACCTCAGGGCATTCCCACCTCCCTTTCGGTTCTTTTCAGT
>SJYC01032036.1:0-37832 GCA_006408675.1 Madoqua kirkii | reverse complement strand
CGGGAGTTGGTGATGGACAGGGAGGCCTGGCGTGCTGCAATTCATGGGGTCCCAAAGAGTCGGACATGACTGAGCGACTGAACTGAGCTGAGCTTAACCCTCAGTCTGACGCTCATGGCACTCTGCTGTCCCTCCTTTCCTCCCAAGACCAAAGTGTGTTATATTAAGAATGCATAGTATGTGATACTCTGGAGTTTTGTTATGTCTTCCTGTGTCTGATATAGCACTGGTCACATTATTTAAGATAAAGTAGTGAATTCTTCCGGAGAAGGCAATGGCACCCCACTCCAGTCCTCTTGCCTGGAAAATCCCATGGACGGAGGAGCCTGGTAGGCTGCAGCCCATGGGGTCTCTATGATTCAGACACAACTGAGCGACTTCACTTTCACTTTTCACTTTCATGCATTGGAGAAGGAAATGGCAATCCACTCCAGTGTTCTTGCCTGGAGAATCCCAGGGACGGGGGAGCCCGGTGGGCTGTTCTCTGGGTCGCACAGAGTCAGCGACATGACTGAAACGACTTACCAACAGCAGCAGCAGTGAACTCTTCACGTTAAATAAGCTATCTACTTACCTCCTATAGACATAAATGTGTTTTATGAGATTTTTAAATGTTTTGCTTCTGGAAAGCCTATTTGGTAGTAGTAGGAGTTTTCTTGTTTTCAGTATTTCTCTCTGTGATTGTGTAGCATAACTAAATGATATTTAAAGATATTTGATGGCATCTTAGTAACACTGTGCTGCAGATTCATCAGACGTCAAATTATGAATAAAGATAAACCAAAAGAGTTTCTGAAGGATCTCAGTAGATTTCACAGGCTTGTGTACCAAAGCTGACATACTGGCTTATAGAAAGAACCCTCTTCAGAGTTTAGTTATTCTCTTGTTACAGATAGGTCCAAAAGATAAACTTTTATACTTTTGGCCCTGTAGACTAGGAAAAGAAAAATACAGTCTGAATGAAACATTGATAATACTAAGTTCATATATTAGTGACAGTTCTAGTTGTGATAATTATTAAATAATGAGTATCTAGGTATCAGTCATGAGTCAAGCACTATCCCAGGTGTATCTCTAAATCCTCACATCAGCTTTACAACCTAAGAATTTTATTTTGATGTTCAAGATGAAGAAAGGAGGATTAGATATTTTTTGCCTCGCTTGAGATCAATCACAAAGTGTGGAAAGTAGACAGGGAGTTAATCTGACAACAGACGTGTAGATCTGTTATCACAGCAAAGTCTGCACCAGAAAATAATAAAGCAACACAGGTAATAAACTAATACTCATGAGAAACCTTAATTTTCTTTAATTAAAAAACAGATTAAAAACATTATGAGAGAAATAAAAAGCAAATGATCACTGAGCAGGCTTAGGAAAACTCAGCATTGCTTTCTATCATTGGATTATGACTGCTGAATGTGATTTATATTTATCTGATATTATTCATAATATTGGCCGAGATTCTTTAAGCTACACCAGGGAAAGCTTCTTGAAGGAAGGGAAATAGTAGCACTGATCTGAGTGATTAATTAGCCAATTGTAAAGGGTATGGGAGAAACAGGGATGCAAGGTTGAGGGAGTGTTCTAAGTGTGGAGAAGAGTGTATACAAAGGCACGTAGATAAGAGACTGAAATGGCAACCCACTCCAGTGTTCTTGCCTGGAGAATCCCAGGGATGGGGGAGCCTGCTGGGCTGCCATCTCTGGGGTTGCACGGAGTCGGACATGACTGAAGCTGCTTAGCAGCAGCAGCAGCATGGGTTAAATTGAGTTCTCCAAAGTCATATGTTGAAATCCTAACTTCCAGTACTTTGGAATGTGACCTTATTTGGAAAGAGGGTCATTGCAGATGTAATTAGCTTAGATGAGGCCATGTTGAAGTAGGGTGGGCCCCTAGTCTAATATCACTGGTGATCATATAAGGAGAACTTAGAATTTGCCTGCAATGCAGGAGATCCTGGTTTGATCCCTGGGTTGGGAAGATCCCCTGAAGAAGGGAGAAGCTACCCACTCCAGTATTCTTGCCTGGAGAATTGCATGGACTGGATAGTCCATGGAGTCACAAAGAGTCAGACATGACTGAGTGACTTGCACTTTCACTAGACAGAGATGCGCACAGGGAGAACGCCATGTAAAGATTCATGCAAAGACAGGAGTGATGCATATAGAAGGCATATAACACCAAAGATCGCCAGAAGGTAGGGAAGAAGCATGGAATGGCTTCTCACTCACAGCCCTCAGGAAGAGTCAGCTAGGCTGATGCCTTGATCTTGGACTTGTAACTTCCAGAACTGTGAGACTATAAATTTCTGTTCTTCAAGCCACACACTTGGTCATGGTAACTGTAGCAAACTCGTGCAAAGGCTAAGAGGCATGTCATTCAAAGACATGCAGTTTGGATCATGACTCTCAGTCATTGAAAAAGGGGAAACTGTTCTCTAGAATCAGTTTCTCTCTCTCTTAGTAAGATGGCAGAGAAACACTCAAGACCTTTTAAAACATTTCTGTTCATAATGATCAATATACTAAGAATATATTGTAGGGCTATAAGTTATATGCTGTGAGCTATTAAATTCAGTTAATAACCATGTAACACTGTATTATGTGGTTGTTCAGTGAAGAAGTATTTGGTATCTATGATGTTCCATGTTCTGTAGGATAGTAGTCAAAAGCTTGGACTGTCAACAGAACTATGAATAGAGACTCCACATTTTAGGATGTAGATTTTGGAACATATATTTCCCTCTGGAATATCAACATCCTGAACAGTGTCCCAAGGGAGAGGAGATGTATAGATATAACTGAATCATTTTGCTGTTCAACTATAAGAAGCAGAATACTGTTAATCAATGATACTCCAATTAAAAAATGAAAAGTTAAAAAAAGATTACAGTAATAGCATGTTTATTCAGTTTCATGTTTCCTAGTAAGGCTGAACACTGAAGAACTGATGCTTTAGAGCTGTGGTGTTGGAGAACTCTTGAGAGTCCCTTAGACTGCAAGGAGTTCAATCCAGTCAATTCTAAAGGAAATCGATCCTGAATATTCATTAGAAAGTTTGAGGCTGTTGACTCATTAGAAAAGATCCTGGTGGTGGGAAAATTTGAAGGCAGGAGGAGAAGGGGATGACAGAGGACGAGATTGTTGAATGGTATCACTGACTCAATTGACATGAGTTTGAGCAAGCTCCAGGAGATGGTGAAGGACAGGGGAACCTGGCATACTGCAGTCCATGGGGGTCACAGACTCAGACACATCTGAGCGATTGAACAGCAGCAGCACTATAATAGAGCTGTGCTATTATTATTGTTACTGTTATTTTTGTAATCTTGTTATTATTATTAGAATGGGGAGATGCTCATTTTATTATCCCATCCTTCTGTGCTCCTGCCTCTCCCTGCCTGTGAGATGTATTGTCAGTTTCTGGCTGTGTTCCCTGATTCCTCATTTCTAGTTTTTGATGGGGCGTGATGATCAGATGGCCGTGATTAGTTCTCTGGCGCGTGTTTCAGATTATCTATTAAGTAGCCATCTCCTCAGCCACTGAGGCATATGGTCAGCACTTCCAGGGCTTGAAATAAATCTGCATCTTAACATGTGGAATTTTATTATGCAAAAGAGAGCTCACATGGGGTCTAATCTTGTTATTTGTTATGCTGCACACATCTACGTGTGCATTCTGGATAGAATCACACATTAGGCCCCAGGCCTTCCCATTTTTAGCAGTGCATAGGTGAGAATATCTAGGCAGTAGCATCAGCCCTGAACTGTGCAGGGTGCAGGAAGGGAGCGAAGTGTGAGGAGTAATGTTTCCTTTCTTCTTTTGCATGCTAGTCATTGCTTTCTTTTTAATCAAACATTTGTTTAGCACCTACTATGTACCAGCTCTTTTCCCAGGTACTTGGATGGTGGTGAACAGGATGGATGCGGGGTGCTTGTTAGAAGAGATCATCCCTTAGTGCTAATTAGGAAAAACCACATCCTTTCTCCAGGCTGATGAAACTCTAAATCAGGACACCCACCACTGCAAATGGAGTGTGGAATGGATTTCAACTTGCTTCCTCTTGACTAGGTGTCATTGGACTGCTGTTAAGTTGTTAAGTCACTTCAGTTGTGTCCAACTCTGTGCAACCCCATAGACGGAAGCCCACCAGGCTCCCCCATCCCTGGGATTCTCCAGGCAAGAACACTGGAGTGGGTTGCCAGTTCCTTCTCCAATGCGTGAAAGTGAAAAGTAAAGGTGAAGTCACTCAGTCGTGTCTGACTCTTTGCGACCCCATGGACTGCAGCCTACCAGGTCCAATGTACCTAGTCATTGGACTAGGCATACTATTCAGACAGTTGAACAAACGGTTACTAAAGAACATGATCAGCAGATAACAAGCAAGATGGCTATGGAATGCTCTGAGGACTGCTTGGTTTAGGGGACACAAGTGTGTTTTGGAGACATTTATTAGATTTCTTTCTGTACCCTCTTACTGACTGACTTCACTGTGTGATTGAGTAGACAGTATTGGTTTATCTGCAGTACTTAGTTGAGCAAGTATATCAGGTTTTACACTTTAAAACCAGCTCTTCTTTATTCCAAGATTTTTTTTTTCCCCTGGGTTACTGTCTAGAATATAAGTAGAAGAGATTAATGGCAAATATGATGTTTGTAGAAGTTAGCTCAAGAGTATTTTTCCCATATCAATAGAAATTTCTTTGAGTCTCCAAAACATGGACTTTCAATTTTTTTTTTCCATAAATGTCATGTCATATAAATTAAGGACAGCACCAAAACCAAAAACACAGGCTCTGGAAACAGAGATATGGATTTGGATTCTAATTCCTCTGCCTGCTTGTTTTGTTACCATGGGCAATTTGCTAATGCTTTTAGAGGGCTGGTAATAATACTACATTCTTTGTGAGGATTAAAGAGAGAATGCCAGTGAAGTGTGCAGCTCAGCCCCTGCACATAGTAAATATTCAATAAGAGGTAGCTGTTATAGCTGATGCTGCTGGTGCTTTTTAAAATTCAAAAGGATCTGCAACCTGTAAACAAGCACAGCATATACCAGAACAATGGGTTCTCTGTGGATCTAAATGCAATACATGTGTGGAAACCAATGTGACAAGCTAACTGTTTTGCACTTGGACAGTTGAGAGCATGTTTACTTTTATGACATTGTAAAAATAATATTGGCTAACACATAAATGACTGTGCCACACTCTTTGCCATGTACTTCTTATTAAGAAACTCATAGCATCCTTTTAATAATCCTGTGGGTAGATATTTTTCTCTTTGTATTATTATGTTTGTTTTTCATTGAAGGATAATTGCCTTATCATTATTGTGTTGGTTTCTGCCATACATCAACATGCATCAGCCATAGGTATATATATATCCCCTCCCTGTTGAACCTCCCAGCCCATCCCACCCTTCTAGGTTGTCACAGAACTCTGGTTTGAGTCCCCTGAGTCATACAGGAAATTCCCATTAGCTGTCTATTTAACATGTGGTAGTGTATATGTATATGTATATGTATATGTATATGTATATGTATATGTACATGCCACTCTCTCCATTCATTCTACCCTTTCCCTCCTCCCCTTGCCACCCGTGTCCATAAGTCTGTTCTCTATGTCTGGGTCTCCATTGCTGCCCTGCAAATAGCTTGATCAGTACCATCTTTCTAGGTTCCAGATATATGCATTAAACTACAATATTTGTTTTTCTCTTTCTGACTGACTTCACTCTGTATAATAGACTATAGGGTCATCTACTGTGGGTAGATTTTATTATAACCATTTTGCTGATGAGAAAACTGAGACTCGAAGATGAGGTCTGTAGCTAATAAGCTGCAGAGGTGCAATTGCAACCTAGGCAATCTGCTCCAACTCAAGTGTTTTTAAGATCAATTATATTACAAATTTCATTGATACATAGGTTAAACCTATATATTACAATACACAAATGTGTGTATTTGCCTAAAAATGCTAATGCATCATGACACTGTAGAAAATATTCCTCTATTATTCTTTGAGGTCTGTAGCCACACTTACACTTTTCCCTCACAGGCTGAATTATAAGGCACATCACATGCAAAATGAGATGCTAAACTGAAACCTTTCTCTGTTGCCCAGCAATGGATTATTGCTTGAGTTAAGCATATCCTTAGGCATTACTCTCCTTGTTTACTTCCTCTCACCCTGACTCAAGTGACTTGTACAGAGGTTCTATATCTAATTACATGTCATCTCATGGCAGAAGGATGGCATTAATATGGATTAATTATATTCTGCAAGCTCTTTAGTGATCTTTGCCCTTCAGTGCTGAATCAAGTGATGTATCAGTTAGAAACGTGTGCCTGGATGCATTTAACAGAGATCTCACTATTGTAGCTTCCAAAGTAGGCATTTATTTTTCTCACAATTCAGGAAGCACAAGAGTACCTTGTCCAGTATTTATGCTACAGATTCTTAAGTCCTTAATGCCCCAACTCCTTATGTCTTCCACACTGCCATCCATCATTTGTGTCTTTTCTTCTTCTAGTTGGTGCCTCAAAAGCACAAAATAGCCATTCCATCGCCTACCTCACAAACTCATTCCTGACTAGGGAATCTGAAGTACTTACCCTGACATCCTTTGGACAGAACTATACCACAAGAGACAATGGATCAATGAGGCTGGCACATCTTTCCACCAAAACAAATCCAAGTTCTATTAGTCATAAGTATAAATGTAAAATGGGCAGCTGGCAGTGTCTGCCATAACTGAAAACTCATACTGCAAAAGTGATTTCCTACTAAGGCATATGTGATATTCATCAACCCATATGGATTGTCTACTGTCGGTCTTGAGGTTTACATCAATGAGAGCATGGCTCTCTTCCCTTAAAACTTCCCACCCCAAAAATTAGATAGATGAGCAAGCAAATAGCTACAAAGTGCTATGCTAGAGGCATGTGCATTGGAGCTTTGAGCTATCAGTGGTAGGACAGAAGCATGCAAACTTTAGTTCTAATAGTCAAATATTAAGAGAATATGAGCACTAATGCTAGCAATAATGGCCAATCTTTATAGCATATTAACTAAGTCAGGCATGAAAAATTATTTATGTTATAAAGTATATAATTTTATACATTCTTATATTTAGGGTACATATATGTTGCACACCAACTTTATCTGTTTATACAGTGAAGTTACGTGAAGAAAATGAAGTTGAATAACTTTCCCCATGGTGAAATAGCTAGTGAGTTAGAGACCTGGGATTCCAAACCTAGATAGTCCTGAGCCCTGTTAATCTGTTAATCTGTAATCCATAGTGAGGATACTAAGGAAGCTCCATTTGGCTATTTTCTCAGTTTGTTTGTTTGTTTTTTGTTTTATTTTAGTCTTAAAAAATATCCAGAATTTCCTTTTGCTATTTCCAATTGTGTTGAACCCTTTAATTCATTTAGCATTCATCACATTTCATAACTTGGTTTTACCCAGGATTGTTGGGGTTTAGCTCAATTACCCAATTGCACAGAAGGATACAGGCTAGAATCTTTTCAGGTAGGGAATGTTAAGTTACACATATTCACATTCCTCTATTATGAATAGAATACTTTTAACAATGTCATTACTTGGTCAAAATATCCTGTTTTAACCCTTAATCTTAACTAAGATTCTGTCCTCACCCCTGTTTCCAGAGATGCTGTCTTGCTGCCTTTTCTGGAAAGCCCTACTAAAGATAACAGCTAACTTGTCTTGGCTCATGCCCTGGTTTCATTATGCTCCATTCAATGCCTTATGTATTTGGCAGAATTCTAAGATGACCCTCCCTGCAAAGACACACACCCTTATATAATATCCTTCCCTTGACTGTGTGAGGGACCTGTGATGATGATGTCATATCTCAGTGTCATTTCTATAATTAGGTTTTGTTTTTTAGTATAGTTAACTTTAATAATGTGCTAAGTCACTTCAGTTGTGTCCAACTCTTCATAACCCTATGGGCTGTATAGCCCGCTAGGCTCCTCTGTCCATGGAATTCTCCAGGCAAGAATACTGGAGTGGGTTGCTTTGGCCTTCTTCGAGGAGTCTTCCTGACCCAGAGATCTAATCCTGCATCTCTTAGGTCTCCTGCATTACAGGCAGATTCTTTACCACTAGTGCTACCTGGAAAGCCTGAGGAGATTACATTAAGCGGTGGTGGTTTAGTCACTAAAATGTGTCCAACTCTTGCTATCCCATGCACTGTAGCCTGCCAGCCTCCCCTGTCCATAGGATTCTCCAGGCAAGCATACTGGAGTAAGTTGCCATTTCCTTCTCCAGGGGATCTTCCCAACGTAAGAATCGGACCCAGGTTTCCTGCATTTCAGGCAGATTCTTTACCAACTGAGCTACAAGGGTCTTATATTCAGTGGGTCTAACCTAACCTTTAAATCACAATAACCTTTAAAGTCAAGGCTCTTTCTGGCCTTAGAGATTTGAATGTGAGAGGAATTCAGTGAAAGAGGGATTCTTCATTGCTGACTTTGAAGATGGAATGGGATACATGGCAAGGAACTGTGGATGTCTTCAAGGAGCAGAGAGTGCCCTGTCCTGTCAGCCAGGAGAAAAATAGGATCTTGATCTTTTAACTGCAAGGAATTGAATTCTACAGCCACAGGAGCCTGCATAAGGACTCCAGGCTACATATAATGAGAGAGCCTGGCTGACAGTATGATTTTGGCCCTGTGAGACTATTAGCAGAGAACTTAGTTATTCTGTGCCCGGACTCCTGACCCATGGAAACTGAGAGATAAGAGTTTCATGTTGTGTTAAGTTATTAAGTTTCATGTAATTTGTTATGCCGCAAAATGTAGCTTATACACCTAGGTTTTAGTTTCAGACATTAATCTCTTGCCCTGACCTCAAAGGTTCACAAGTAGACTAACACCCAGGATAGCTTCCCTGGTGGCTCAGAGGTTAAAGTGTCTGCCTCCAATGCAGGAGACCCGGGTTCATTCCCTGGGTTGAGAAGATCCCTTGGAGAAGGAAATGGCAACCCACTCCAGTACTCTTGCCTAGAGAATCCCATGGACAGAGGAGCCTGGTAGGCTATAGTCTGCGGAGTCGCAAAGAGTCAGACACGACTGAGTGACTTCACTTTCAGTATCGGCTTTGCCCAGATTGTCCTGAAAGTGAAAGTCACTCAGTCGTGTCTGCCTCTTTGTGACCCCATGGACTATCTAGTCCATGGAATTCTCCTGGCCAGAATACTGGAGTGGGTAGCTCCTTTCTTCTCCAGGGGATCTTCCCAACCCAGGGATCGAACCCAAGTCTCTTGCATTGCAGCTGGATTCTTTACCAGTTGAGCCACCAGGGAAGCCCCATACTATACAATGTACCTAAACTATACTAGAGGCATTATTGTCAAGGTGAGAAATAGGGTCCCATATCATAAGTGGTTTTATTTTTATTATATTACAATTTGTACTAGAAAGATTTTACCAGAGTTTTCCCATATCACATACCTTTTACCACTCCCTACTATGACTACCAAAATATGAAAACAAAACACCATCTGATACACTGATTAAAATTCACAGTCTAGTGGAACAAGGACAAAGTCCAAGGTGAAAGAAAAATTTTCAAATCCACAAATAATTAGCCCATGCACTAAGTAAGGTTTTTCCAAGAAAGTGAGAGACACGATTTGATGCTCCTTTTCTTGCTGGATATAGTACAGATGCTGTAGAGTGGGTTAGGAAGGAAAATTCTTTTGCTGTTGGTTTCTACTACAAAGAGTACTCTAGCAATCTATTTCAGTCTTTATTAATGTATGAAGATTGAAGGGTTAAAACATGGCAGGCGTCATTTGTCCAGAACACACAATGGTTTTGCATGGGGAGGGAAAGGCTAAAGATTTGTGGTTGTGTGCATTTTTGGTAACTGTTTGCAAAGTTGGAATAAGGCACCTGCCTGCAATAAAATATGACCCTCACTCACTCTTGTAAATTGCTTTTGCCCATTCACATTTAGAGGTCATTAATCTTGTTTCCCTTTATGGATGGACATTCAGCACATTCACCACAATTGATTCAGCTCTATAGTTCACAGTGGTATAAAAAATTCACAAAGTGCTGTTGGAGAAAAATGTTGCAAGGGTACAAATAAGAAGGGCCATTCTTTATCGTACCTACAGAAAAACATAGGCATCTGCCAAAGGGGCTTTGAAAAGGATCAGAAAAACAAGACATAAATAGCCAATGAATAATCATAAGTTTTTAGCCTAGAAGTGACTTTTTCAGGCCTACACAGTATAGGAACTTCTGTTTACACAATTGATAAGAAAATAGTCCTGTAGCATATGCTTGAAAGCATCCTGAATGTAGGGGATCTAACCAGCTTATAAGACATCCCATTCTTTCTATGATTCCTTTTATTGCCCGAGAGAGAGAGATGCTTACTTTGAACATACTTACATTATAGCTGTCATACTTTGTTATATTTCTGTCTGATTTTTATCTCTTCCTTGAATCTTCACTAGATGGTATTATGTGTTGAATGTTTGCAGGGACTTAGTGTATTTTTTAAATATAAGTTTCAGTGAAACTGTGGTTTCATTGATGATATTTCTAGACACTGTCTCCTTATCACTCACATGACTTTAAGAATGATAGTAGAAAATTAGCCTGTGTACATGGTTCAGGTACCAATATTATTTGCATGATCTTTTTTTTTTCTGATGTGTTTCCTCCAGGCCATTCCAATACAGTTTCATAATTCTCTCTCTAATATACCTGATGCCCAATCAGAAATAAATGTGAGGTATGGTATCTGGTTACCTAGAAACAAAGTGTTTCAGCAAGCCATTAAGCCAATGTGGGGGGCTGCAACCTCCTGTCTTTCCTTATGTTCATTTAAATTGATTAAGAATGTTAAGATATTATTAAATCAATACTGAAAAAAGGTCTGGAGTATATTAATTACAACTAAAGTAGCAGTTCATGAAGTGTTTAATCAGGAAGAAGGCAGTATATGTCATTGAACAAACACGAAGTTTAAAATCATACCACAAATTTTTGACTTCCTGTGATGTAAGGGCTTATCTGTTTTCACTGATGTACATGGAAAATAAATGTGATAGATATGACATATACCCATACTTTACTATTGTAAAGTTAGGGCAATTAATGATTGCCATGCTTCTTTTTTCCCTTGAAATGGTCTATGCGTAAACCAAAATATTGGCAAAAAATTATTCCGTTTTTAATTTTTTAATTTTTTATTGAATTTATCTGTAATTTCTGCCCTTCATGTTAGAAATTGATGTGAACTGTTGGCATCACACATTTGTGCTTCAGAACTTGAGAATAAGGAAGGTGTGTCTGGTGGCTCTTTCCACTGCAGGTAGGGTATCACCATGCCTATAAACTGCATCTTCCTCATAATTTAAAAAGCAGGTTCAGAAATTACTGAACCATTTCTAAAGAGCCTCAGATAGTTGAAGAATCTCTCCTCTCCAAAAGGTAATATTCAATATAAGTTCTTACCACTGCTTTGCATATTTAAATTCTCATTTTTAGGTGGTAAATTATGACATGTTTTACCTACAAAAAAATGTGACATTACAGCATGATAAAGGAGGAATGGCTTGAAGAATTAACCATTTGGAATATAGTTCATAGGATTTTCTTCAATTATTAGAGATTTTTAGGGATTGGGGATGAGGAGATCAATGTATGCATCTGTTGTTTAAAACTAGCTATTGGTGTGGTAAGGATACCACTCAAGGGAAAGGCCTGAGGAACAGAAGATGGCTTTTTTTGCGTGAATCTTAGTATGGCTAAGTGAGGTACACAGATTGAGAGCCAGGGCTGAAATGCTGAGAGCAATTAGAGAGATTTTTAGTCTATAGTTTGTGCAGGTAAAGGTAAGAGAAATGAAGAGCCAGCTAGAAGATGGAGGATACTGACTACTGGCTGCTGCTGCTAAGTCATATCAATCGTGTCTGACTCTGTGTGACCCCATAGACTACAGCCCACCAGACTCCCCCGTCCCTGGGATTCTCCAGGCAAGAACACTGGAGTGGGTTGCCATTTCCTTCTCCACTGACCACTAGAACTAAGACCCTGAAGAGGAATGTGGTGATTCTTTTCTATAACATGTTATGTGAACTTAATTTTCTTCTTTTCGTGAGTTTTTCAGTCAACTGTCCACTTCTTACTAGTCATTTGTAGGATTAGATCATTTTGAGAAAACAGAATAAAATGAGGATTATGGTCTAAGGCTCTGGTAAAGAATCTGCCTGCCAATGCAGGAGACACAGGTTTCAGTCCCTGGGTTGGGAAGATCCCCTGGAGAAGGAAATGGTGACCCACTTCAGTATTCCTGCTTGGGAAGCCCCTTGCACAGAGGAGCCTGGTGGGCTACAGTTCAGGGGGGTCACAAAGAGTCAAACATGACAGTTTCTAAACAACAAAAACAGGCACAGAGTAGAGGTCCCTGAAAAGTGCCCACCTTTATCCTTCCCCCATCGAAATCAGGATCACACATTGTCCTCACATTTAGATCAAGATAGGAGAAAATAGAGCTTTCCTGGCACCTCAGCAGTAAAGAATCCACCTGCAATGCAGGAGATGCAGGTTCGATCCCTGGGTCAGAAAGATCCCCGAGGAGGGCATGGCAACCCACTCCAGCATTCTTTCCTGGAGAATCCCATGGACAGAGGAGCTTGGAGGGCTGCATAGGGTTGCAGCCCCCATAAGACCACAAAGAGTTGGACATGACTGAAGCGACTAAACATGCAGACACAAGAGAAGTGGATTGATAATTTTGAAAAAAAAATGAGATTTTTATTCTTATGGGAAAGAAAAATTATGGGAAACATTTTTCCTGCAGAATTCTAGAAGCATTTATATATATTCTTCAAAGCAAAGTATGTATGGCTATCTGTATTATGTTTCCACATGGTATGGTTAAACTAAGGCATGATTAATATGTAAAACAAATAGCAGCTTAAAGAGAATTAGATTGAAAGTTAATATTAAATGTGTTTTTAAATTTTTCTTTTAGAATATACTTTACAATTCTGGAGCATCTTTAAATCACTTTTTTTTTTCATTTTATTTTGTTTCTCCTTAAAAATTCCCAGCTCTTTTGGTTCTAAACAAACTAAAATGAGGAGAAGAAGTTGAGAGAAAATAAAATTGCAAATTTAACCTTTCCCATCTCACGAGAGTCTGTGCCTTTTCAAGGAATGATTCCCTAGTTTGCCATTCAGTGAGAGAATAAAGTTGTTTACATTTAAAGCAATGTGAAATAGAATGATGATTGACTTATAATCAATAACTTGTGTTAAGTAACTTTATATATGGTGCTGGAGGGAGTGTCACTCAAAGGAAAAGTGAGGGGGCCACAGCTGGGCAACGAAGAATATGTCACATATCATATTACTATGACCTGTGCCCTTGTACTGACTGTGTTGCTAGGCAGAGTGTTGCATATCTGGGTTCTTCAATGACTGTTAAATTGAAAGTATCTCATTAAAATATTGTTTTTTTTAAAAAGAACATCTGATGGGAAATATGAAGTCATCTTTGGGGATTATTCCTACAGCAATTTAATGTAAGGATTCAGTATCCCTAATAATTGTACAGATTTACATTGTGCTTCCTTTTTATTTTTTACTTATGCCAACTAGTGCAACAACATAGATTCATTAATGAGATGGATAGAACTATAGAGGAGTTGGACTTAGCTGGAGTAGGAAGGTACATTTAACAAGATAGCAAGAAAGACACTTAACCATGTAAGATGCTCTTCTGGGCTGTTAGAACTAGATTGACAACTCAGGTAAATTGGAGTTCAGTTCAGAATGGGCAATATTTTAGAGACTGAAAGTGGGCTTCCCTGCTGGCTCAGTCATTTTAGAGATTACTATACACAAGTCCCATTGAGGGATTATGATGTAGTCCTTAATAGATTACCAACTTGATGGAGCTATCAAGAAAAACAGAAGATTACGGTGACAGAGCTCACGATGTGAACCCTGCTTACTAGAATACAAAGCATTATTTTATATGGCTGGAGAATGAGAAAAGGCTTCATGGAGTAAGTAAATTTGCCATATTCAAGAGACTGAATGATAGTGCAACAGATAGAGAGAGGGGCATTTGAAGCCATATGGAAACTGACAGCAAAACTGACATTAAAACTGACAGGTTTTAATGTTAAATGTTATAGCAGAAAGTGGAGAAGAACTAAAGAGCCTCTTGATGAAAGTGAAAAAGGAGAGTGAAAAAGTTGGCTTAAAGTTCAACATTCAGAAAACTAAGATCATGGTATCTGGTCCCATCACTTCATGGCAAATAGATGGGGAAACAGTGGAAACAGTGGCTGACTTTATTTTGAGAGGGGCTCCAAAATCACTGCAGATGGTGATTGTAGCCATGAAATTAAAAGACACTCCTTGGAAGGAAAGTTATGACCAACCTAGGTAGCATATTAAAAAGCAGAGACACTACTTTGTCAGCAAAGGTCTGTCTAGTCAAGATTATGATTTTTCTAGTAGTCACGTATGGATGTAAGAGTTGGACTAGAAAGAAAGCTGAGTGCAGAAGAACTGAAGCTTGTGCACTGTGGTGTTGGAGAAGACTCTTGAGAGTCTGTTGGACTGCAAAGAGATTCAACCAGTCCATCCTAAAGGAGATCAGTCCTAGATGCTCTTTGGAAGGAATGATGCTGAAGCTGAAACTCCAATACTTTGGCCACCTCATGCGAAGAGTTGACTCTTTGGAAAAGACTCTGATGCTGGGAGGGAGGGATTGGAGGTAGGGGGAAAAGGGGACGACAGAGGATGAGATGGCTGGATGGCATCACCGACTTGATGGACATGAGTTTGTGTAAACTCCAGGAGTTGGTGATGAACAGGGAGGCCGGGTGTGCTGTGGTTCATGGGGTCGCAAAGAGTCAGACATGACTGAGTGACTGAACTGAACTGTACAGCTAGAATATCTGAATCAATCATCTCATCATAGAGTCTTACGATTTTATCTTAGTACACAATGGCAAAATGCTTCAGTAATTATCATCTTTACTGCCCATGGCAGAGGAGCAGTGTCTGTTTTTGAAGAAGGCATGTCGGCACACTTAAGTACCAGCTAAGCAGATCATCCCAGGCAAAGTGAAACAGTAGCAGATAGACCTGGGACCTGAAAACAGCATGGGGAAAAAGGTAGTTTTAAGGTCTCAGATTGTAATCTGTTCCACATCAGAGCATAACCAGTAGGTCTGCTGATCCCAGCCTGTGAGCTCTTGGACTCTGTTTTGATTCTAAGTAGATTTCCAGTGTCGGACATGGCTAAGAACTGAACTAAACTGAGCTTTCCTGTGGGCGCATTGGCATTTCAAGGTTTTTGTAATAGAGTCAAAGTGTACTGGTGTCTCAGATACTAGATATTCTTTTTTTTTTTTTCTAATTTTTATTAAGTGTTAACTTCATCAACATTTTTCTAGTTGTCTTAATAGTTTCATCAGCCTCTCAAAACTTCAGTTTTGCTTTCTTAAGTTGTTTGCTTTTTCCTTTAGCAATAGAAGGTAGCATTAGATGGTGGTAAAAATCTTAGACCTTGGTGCTAGGCTGTTCTGGATGTGCATTTGGCCTCTACTATTTAGAATCCACTACTTTGGCAAGATACTGAGTGAACTTGATGGCCAAATTTTATTAACTTGTATTAATGAATTAATACAATGGTTAAATCCACTGAATTGAGAACGAGTCTCTGGTTTGAATTTCTGCTGCTTTGGGCAGTTTATTTAATCACTCTCTTTGTTCATCTCCAAGGTAGGGACGATAATGGCTATCTTGAGGATTAAATTTAATAGTATGTTTAATATACTTCAAAACTTCCTGGCTTATACTAAATATAAGCATGCTTGTTATGCAAAAAATATTTAGTAATTATTGATTATTATGGCTTTAAGGATTGTTTTGGGGAGTAAAGAGTAATATTAACACAGTATCTGGCATATTGTAGCATTCAATAAATGTTAGCTGTAGTACTCTAGGGAAATTTTAATATGTAACTGAAATATTCCCTGAGTCCACAGTCTCTGGAGACTATTAGTAAATTAATTACAAATTAGCATACTCAGCAAAATGAATTGTCTTGGCCAATTTATATGGGATCTTTGTATTGTTATTCCTCAAAACTTAAGGTGTTTAATGGAAATATAATAAATCATAGGATTCAAAAATCAAAAAAATAAAGTATCTTAAAAATACAAGTTATTATTTCATTTTAAAGACTAAAATAGAAAGACAAAAACAAAAAGCAAAATATAAAACAACCTAAGACCCACATAGTTGGCAACTCCAGGACAATTTAAAGATGAAATGAGGATTCCAGAGTACTCAGATATTCTCACAGTAAACCTAGGCCTTGACCACATCTCCAAAGCAAAAATAGTATGGGTATCAGTTTAGCTTTGAATGTGGATATACTCTCCTGGATTTATGTGCTGCAACCTCATCAGCTCTCAGGCTAAGAAATGGAGAGTCTTATTGCGAATAAGCATATAATTTATTTGCTGTTCAGACCTGGTTTAAACCCAGGCCTTACATCTCCCAGTATACCTCACTTCCCCTTGAACAATCTGTGCTTCCCATCAGTCTAGATCTTTCAGAGTTTACTCATTATACTGTTCTATAGCATGGGTTGGGTAAGAATTCTATATTTATTTATCCCATTAGAATTCATCAACCCCATTTTGTCCAAAAGTAATACTAGATTTGATTTGTGATTTATCAGGTAGAAGTTCATCCTGCTTCTGTATTTACTGCTCTAGAATCTATAGTGACCCTGGATCTCAGTAGATGGTAATTGCATTGCATAGATTCAGTTCATGGAGATACTAGGAAATGGAAAGATTATAGTATTCAATAATTCTTCCAGGTTTTTTTTTTTTTTTTTGGTTTTTAGAAACCAGGACAGAATCCTTGTGAAGACCCATATACAGCTTAGAAGTCTCTTTTCTAATACATACATTTAGGGGAAAATATTTTGATCATGTGATCATATGACCTGAGTGTCAGAACAGCTGTGCAGAAGCCTAGACCTGTTGCAGAACCTTTACTTGTTCTGGGCCCTGTTGACACTAACAAGTCATTCAGTAAATGGGCCAGAGTTACACACCCAAATCAGGAACATTTTACCTCTGAAATCCAAAGAGACCCAATAGGCAGAGATTCTAGATTTAATGTTGCAGCTTGGGGAACTGGAGAGAACTCTTAACAGTTTGCTTGATTGCCTGTTGTCTAAAACATGGACCAAAATGTGATCCTCAGTAAAATTAACTTAAAATGCTAGACCTGCTCTGATATACTATAGGAAAAGGGATTCAAAGGTTTGTAAGGTAGAAATGTTAAAGTGGGTTTGTCACTTAGATCACCTCACCCATCCTAGGAGGGTCCAGAGGACATACCTTTCATCATGACTGTGAGAAATAAATTTGTGAGGGGAGTACCAGCAGTCTTGAAGAGCCCGCGGATCACTTTTCTCTGTCAGCCAGAAAACACCATGAGAACTGCTACCGCTGAACTGGGAAACCAAAATGCAGTGGAGGTAATCGATTCTAAAGTGGCAGAGGCAAATGGGAGCACTCAGGTGGCCAAGGTAAGGGAGTGTGGTTAGCATCGTGAAAATCAGAGTCAAAGCAGTGATCAGGGTAGGCAGACTCACAGGCACCTGCCTGACACTGGCGTGTTGATTACGGTGTTTGTAGAAGTTAGAAGTGAGAAGCCTGCCAAGTTCTTACTTGATCTAAGCGGAAGAGTTCTAGGACAAGTGGACAAAAGCCTAATGTGAACCACGACAGAATCATGGACTCTCTGCTCAATTCCCAGACTTGAGCCAGTTTCCAGAATCCCTCGAATGAAGGGGAGGCTGGATCCCCTTGAGAAAGGATTCTGCCCTTCTACCAAAAATGTTTGCTTTTAATCTATCTCCTATCCTTTCCCAGGGTGACTTGGACCTTTTACCAAGGTAACTGTGGACTAGGGGTGGGGGAGAGGAAATAGATCTTCCAGGGATTCCTGAGGACTGGCTATGACACTAATTTCAGAAGACCCTAAAGGTCTCTGTGGTCCCCCAGTCACGTAAGGGCTTACAATGAATGGAGTTTTCACTCAGGCCCATCTCATAGAGGGTTCAGGGGGTCCTGAAACTCATCTTGTGGTCTTTTCCTCAGGTCCAGAATAAATGCTTAGAGCATATTCGGCAACTGGCAAAATCCCCAAATTTGAGTCAGGTGCTGTATTTAACTCTCAAAGAACCCATGAACTAAGGAAGGACACAAACATTTTTCCATTTATGTATAATGGGATTCACAATTTTTTAAAGTATATTCAATTCTCAAATTTCTTATAAAGTTTCCTAAAATTTGATTGTGTTGTCTTTGAACAAGAAGAAATGTTATTTATTTATCAATATCCTTGTCAGATTGATGTTTCTTCATTTGCAATTTTGTCTAGTTTAGGAGGAGAATTCTAAAGTTTTTGAGATATAATATAAAGAAAATTTGATCAAAGGTAAATCCTCCTCAAAATTATCTAATGATACAGATTGCCTCTTGTATTGACATTTATATATACTTGTTGATTCTCCATTTCTTAGGCATTTCCTATCCTATTATCATGTTTCGATCTTATTATTGCTATTTTTTAGCTCTCAAATTAGCTTTGCTGATACTTTTCTTCAATTGAAGAGTTAAATATGATTTGAACTCAATGTGATTAAGTCTAATGGACTGCATTTCCTGCTGTCTTTGTTTGATTGGCAACACAGAGAAATAGAAGTAAATGTAGTTGATGGAAAAATTCAATTATTTCATATCCTGGAAAATCGTGAACATCCACGTCTTCTTACAATCTCATTTCTTGGCAGTAGTCCTGTCAAGGGCTTTGAATTCATGTACACATTAATATCACATTCTTTTAAAAACCAATTAATCAGCAGAATAATTTATATCAGTGCCTAAAATGTCCCATGTAATTATTTTACCTTTTTTCTCTAAGATACTCCTTCCCTCAATATTAACCAGTACATCAGTGAATTTAGGATATTTTAAAAAATGTTATCAGAACATACTGCTGCTCAGTCACTTCAGTTGTGTCCGACTCTGTGCAGAAGACAGCAGCCCACCAGGCTCCTCCATCCCTGGGATTCTCCAAGCAAAAACACTGGAGTGGGTTGCCATTTCCTTCTCCAGTGCATGAAAGTGAAAAGTGAAAGGGAAGTCGCTCAGTCATGTCAGACTCTTCACAACCCATGAACTGTAACCTACCAGGCTCTTTCCTCCATGGGATTTTCCAGGCAAGAGTACTGGAATGGGTTGCTATTTCCTTCTCCATATGCTCATACTTTGCTACATCATTACAAGTGACTTTTCTTAAGCCAAAAAGAGTCTCTCTGGAGGATCTTTTCTTTCAAGACTCACTCTCTCTCTCATGTTTGCACAATAAGACGTCTAGGCTGTGTCAGAAAATATATGTTTAGATGGAATGTTTCTATAAAACGTACACCATTTTTTGCAGCAGATGTGTTTGACTGTCAAAGCCTCAGTTGCGACAAGCTAGAACAGAGTTTCCAGAATCCAAAGTGCAAGAATTGAAATCTCTGGTGCCCAAGGAATGCCAGTTGTCTGGGACTGTGCTTGTATTTGTAGGAGAGGTTGCCAAGATCATGTTGCAGTTTGCCTTGTAGGGTTTTCACTACTGTAATAAAAATATGGAAACATTAGAAATGAGGGAATGTTACAGCACTCACTCTCTTTTACATAGTTACAAAATTTTGTATTTCCAAAGGATGCCAAAAAAAATTATCTGAACAGCCTATACCAAGTACAGCCAGAAAAGAAAAAAAAAAAAAAAAAACCTTGTTAGTGTGTTGAAGGCCATCTAAAGCAAACGCACAAATCTAGAACACATTTGGAGTTGTTTTTAAATTGCTTTTAACTGCATGCTGACTCTCTCTTGGGTTGCTGATGAATATCATTGATCTCAATGATTGATCCTAATTGGAGAATTTATTACACAAGTATCCATTAAAACATGTGCAATTCTGCTCCCTGTAAAGCTCTTTTATCCTTCTAGAAAGCATTTTCTTTGACAATTGAAATGGACCTTTTAGTTCAGCTAAATTATTATTAGCATATTTTGAATCTCAAAAGGCATTGGTGTGTTATATTGTTTTACAGTTTGGGGAATAGTATGACAGGAAGAGAAGAAAAAAAGTGTGAATTTTCCTCTGTGTTTTAAACCTTGATTGGTGTAGAGGAAAGAACATGGACATTAAAATTAATAAGCGCTGTGGAATGGTAGTTACAAACTTGAAATTCTGGCCTAGACAGTCTCAGTTTGAATCGCTGTTTAGCCACTTACTACCTGTGTGTTTAATGAGACAGCCCAGTTAACTTGCTTAGCTCAGGGCTTAACATATCAGAGATCCATGTGGACAATTATTTATGCTGTTTGAATCTCAGTTTTAGCAATTACTAACTGAGTGAACTTCCTCAAAGTATTTACTATTTCCCTCCTTTTTCTTAAGTTTAAAAATGAAGATAAGAATGCCCATTGAGTGTTAAAACTGGAGAACCATTGAGTGTTAAAACTGGTATAAACTGTCAAGAGTTTGACATTTAGTAACTGATTTATATATATTAGTTTGCTCCTTTCTTTACTGCCACTTCAGTAACAACAACAAAATAACAATAACCATAGCTATTATTAAACCCTTCTCTAGTGTCAGTCACTGTATATCCTACAAAAAGCCTCTCACCATTGCTTTGGTACTGAAATGACACCATGATTCAGTGGTACAAATTCACAGTTTTGTCAGATTTCTAGGTTGCTATTTTGTTGTTCAGTTGCTCAGTCCTGTCTGACTCTGCAACCCCATGGAGGTTGCACACCAGGATTCCCTGTGCTTTACTGTTTCGCTGAGTTTGCTCAAGCTCATGTCCATTGAGCTGATGACACTATCCAACCATCTCATCTCTGTTGCCCCCTTCTTCTGTCCTCAGTCTTTTCCAGCATCAGGGCCTTTTCTCATGAGTCAGGTTTTCACATTAGACAGCCAAAGTACTAGAGCTTCAGCATCAGTCCTTCCAATGAGTATTCGGGGTTTATTTCCTTTAGGATTGATTGATTTGATCTCCTTGCTGTCCAAGGGACTCTTGAGAGTCTTCTCTAGCACCACAATTTGTAAGCATGAATTCTTTGGTGCTCAGCCTTCTTTATGGCCCAATTCTTAACATCCATAACCGACTACTAGAAAAACCAGAGCTTTGACTAGCTGGACCTGTATTGGCAAAGTGATGTCTCTGCTTTTTAATATGCTGTCTAGGTTTATCATAGCTTTTCTTCCAAGGAACAAGCATCTTTTAATTATATGGCTGCAGTCACACTGTCTGCAGTGATTTTGGAGCCTAATAAAATAAAGTATGTCACTATTTCCATCGTTTTCCCATGTATTTGCTATGAATTGATAGGACTGGATGCCATCATTTGTTTTTTTTTTGAATGTTGAGTTTTAAGCTAGCCTGTTTACTCTCCTCTTGCACCTTCATCAAAAGGCTCTTTCGTTCCCCTTTGCTTTCTGCCATTAGAGTGATATCATCTGCATATATGAGATTATTGATATTTCTTCTGGCAATCTTGATTACAACTTGTGATTCATCTAGCCCGGCATTTTGCATGATGTAATCTGCATATAAGTTAAATAAGCAGAGTAACAATATACAGCCTTAACATACTCCTTTGCCAATTTTGAATCACTCTGTTGTTCCACCTCTGGATATAACTGTTGCTTCTTGACCTGCATACAGGTTTCTCAGGAGGCAGGTAAGGTGGTCTGGTATTCCCATCTCTTTAAGAATTTTCCACAGTTTGTTGTGATCCACACAGTCAAACGCTTTAGTGTAGTCGATGAAGTAGAAGTAGATATTTTTCAGGAATTCCCTTGCTTTTTCTATTCTCCAGGCAAGAATACTGGCATGGGTTGCAATGCCCTTCTCTAGGGGTCTTCCTGACCTAGGGATCAAACCTGGGTTTCCTGCATTGCAGTCAGATTCTTTACCATGTGAGCTACAAGGGGTTCCCATGATCCCGCAGATGTTGGCAATTTGAACTCTGACTTCTCTGATTTTTCTAAATCCAGTTTGTATATCTCGAAATTCTCAGATCATTGTTGAAGCCTAGCTTGAAGGATTTTGAGCACAGCCTTGCTAGCATGTGAAAAGATCACAATTGTATGGCAGTTTGAACATTCTTTGAGCATTGCCTTTCTTTGGGATTGAAATGGAAATTGAACCTTTCCAGTCATGTGGGCACTGCTGAGTTTTCCAAATTTGCTAGCATATTGAGTGCATTATATTAATGGCATCATCTTTTAGGATTTGAAATAGCTCAGCTGGAATTCTATAGCATCCGCTAGCTTTGTTTGTAGTAATGCTTCCTAAGGCCCACTTGACTTCACACTCCAGGATGTCTGGTTCTAGGTGAGTGACCACACCATCGTTGGGGTTGTTATTACTTAGTGTTAAATAATTTGTAGCTTTTGCTTTAGACCCATGTTTAATGGTTTCCATAAAACTATTTCTTATTTGCTCATCATGAAGTAATCAGTTATTTTTTCTTTGTCAACTTCTTCTGGAAGAAAAAGTAAGATTTGATCTAAAGACTTTACTGAAGTTATGTACCTTTCTGGGATTCTTAGATGAACTTTCTACCTCTACAGAGGGAGTTCTTTAGTAGAACCTGGAGAATTTCAAAGAGAATGTCAGTGTTACATCACGCTGTCTGCTGCTCAGCAGGAAAAAATATAGACCCTCTACCAGGAGAATAAGTAAAATCTACAATATAATGTTTCACTTTCAGGTGCTGCCAGGGCCCTTGCAGCTTTTCAAATAGGAAAAAATATTAAATCCTTATGGATAAGTACTTCTTTCACTGTTTTCAAAGAATAGTTTTAGGAAAATATTACTTTCTCATTTCTTGGCAATAGTTTTCTCAAAGACTTTGAATTCGAGTTCAAATTTATATCAGATTATTTTAAAACCCAATTAACCAACAGCATAATGTATTAAAAGAAGCACATACTGATGATTGATTTCCTTTCAGCTTCCATTCTCCTTTAGAACTCTGGACTATCTGTGTGGATGGAAAACAATGGATTGATTTAATATATCTGGGCATTTAACACAAAATTTTAATAAGAATGTCAAGAATTGCCATTAGAAAGGACGCTGTCATTTATTGCTCGTTTCCTAAGAGCAGAAAATCTATTACAGTGATTTGAATAAATTTTGATGAAGTATGAAGAAGCTACAGATTTCATGACCTCCTTGTTGTGTCAAAGTCCCCATTTTCCAGAACAATTTATTTTAAAATAGCTTTATACATGTGTTGTAGTGATTTGACAAAAGAAAATGGAATTTTAGATTACTAATTCTCCAGACTTAGCCCTCTTACATTTTTAATTGTTACAAGCTGAATCAACATGTATAAAATTTGCAACCTGGATATTTGTGGTGTATTCTGGTTTTGTTTAATTTTTGAATATAGCATATTAGTTGCTGTTTTTACTAATTTGCTTCAAAAATGGGAGTTGCAATTTATAACAGAATGTGAGTTAAAGTCAGTATGATGTAGTGGCAATAAAATTTGATTCAGCGTTGGTAAACCAGGTCTTTACCATTTTGTGAATTTAGTAAAGGAATTTTATCCCTCTGAGACTCTGTAGCTTTTTTGTAAATGAGATTAATTTAGGTAGATGAACTCTGTCTTAAGTTCTAAAACTCTATTCATCTTTTTTGTCTCTTTGAAGACATAACTTTGTATCTCTTAAGGCTTTTAAATAACTGTCACATGAATAAATGATGTGTGATAATTTTGGAGACTGTATTTTTATTTCTACATTGTTTGTTTGCTACTGATTGCAAGTTCCTGTGCCAGATGCACAATGAGGCCAAAAACAAACCAAAAAATAAAAAACTGAAATATCAGAATTTGGAGCAGAGAAGTTTATTGTATGGGTTGCAAGGAGAAGGCGTGGTTCATGCCCCCAAAACACTGAGCTCCCTAAAGGGCTTCACCAAAGCATTTTTAAAGGCAAGGTGAGAGAGGGGTGTGGTTAGTTGTTGCAAACTGCTCTGTCTAGGAATACTTTGTTGTTGCAGCTGTCGACAAAGGTCAGGTCAGGATGTTCCTATAAACCTCCAACAAGACAAATGTTATTCTCTGTTCTGCAACTTTTTATCTTGGTATGAATTGACTCTTAAAGGTCAGAGCCCTGAGAATAAGCTATCCTGTATATTTCAGGCTGTAGGCAACATTCTTTTACAAAAGGTGCAGAGCCAGTGTGACTAAGCATAGGCAGCAGAGCACACAGGTGAAAGCAAAAGGAACAGATCTAATATAGACTCAGATTTGTTCTGCCCTGTTACATGTTTATCACATTCATTGTGGCCTTGTGGGAGTCACTTACCTTTCCCAGGTCTTCAAAATCTGAATGTAAAAATGAAACATTTGAACAATATGGTATCTAAAGAATTTCCAGTTCTAATATTTTTTCTTTCTAGTATATATTTATTAAAATAATATCAAATATAATGTGTATGGTTCTCAATATTATGGGAGATAAAAAATGAAAGACATAATATCTCCCTAGATTTTAACTGCCACTGAATGAGACTTGTATCAGTCTATTTGTTCTGCTATAACAAAAATACCATAGACTGGGTGGCTTATAAACAATAGAAATTTGTTTCTCACAGTTCTGGACTCAGAATTCAAGACTGATGCCCTGTCAGATTTGTGCTGACTGTCCAGGCTTCCCTGTCTGTCACTATCTTCCTAAGTTTTGTTTAACTCACGCCCATTCAATCAAATGCCATCCAACCATCTCATCCTGTGGCGTCCCCTTCTCCACTTGCCTTCAGTCGTTTCCAGCATCAGGGTCTTTGCTCTTCACATCAGGTGGCCAAAGTATTAGACCTTCAGCTTCAGCTTCAGTCCTTCCAATGAATATTCAAGGTTGATTTTCTTTAGGATTGACCGGATTGATCTCTTTGCTGTCCAAGGGACTCTCAAGAGTCTTCTCCAGCACCACAATTTGAAAGCATCAGTTCTTCAGTGCTCAACCTACCTTATCGTCTAGCTCTCACATCTAAACATGACTACTGGAAAAATTATATCTTTGACTATGTGGACCTTTGTTGGCAAAGTGATGTCTCTGCTTTTTAATACGCTGTGTAGTTTTGTCATAGCTTTCCATCCAGGGACCAAGCATCTTTGAATTTCATGGTCACTGTCCACAGTGATCTGGGAGTCCAAGAAAATAAAATTTGTCACTGTTTCCACTTTTTACCCTTCTATTTGCCATGAAGTGGTGGGGCGGGATGCCATGATCTGTTTTGAATGTTGAGTTTTAAGCCAGCTTTTTCACTCTCCTCTTTCACCTTCATCAAGAGACTCTTTGTAAGAAACGCTGCGGGAAGAAAAGCCACTTCTAGGGACTGCTAACAAAAGGCCTTTATCACGAGTTTGCTCTCGGGCAGAACTCCCGGGAGTGAGTTATCAGGGGTTGGAACAGTGGGAGTCTGCAAGGGACAGCGGCTGGGAGGAAGGTTTTATTGCCGGGGCTAGCGTTCAAGCCGGGTTTTTTTCATCTATGGTAAACGCGGGGGCCACGTTGCTGATTGGTGCTGGTGGGCTTTGTGCCAGTCCTTTACTGGGCCAGGTCATGAGTTCCGTATCCAGGATGTTGGTCCGTCTCCTGGTTTCTGTCTGGGTGGGGGTGGGTTCTGGGGCTTTCTGCCTCAGCCACCTGAACATGGCCGTGCATGTCCAGGTATGTCCGACCTCTCACTCTTTACTTCCTCTTCACTTTCTGCCATTAGGGTAGTATCATCGGCATATATGAGATTACCGATATTTCTCCTGGCAATCTTGATTTCAGCATAGGCTGGTAAGTATCGAAAGTGTAGCGATAGGGTGGGACATTAAGACACATGGAATCCACATGTTTGAAAAGTCATTACTATGAAAGATCATATAAATAACCTAAAGAGTATGAAAAAGGATGGGGGAAAACAGGAAATTGCTTCATATCCTAAAATCATTAACGATTCTAGGAATTTCTAGTGACAGGATAAAAACTGAGAGAGGCTGAGATAAGATGGCATCCATCTTAACAGATGGAAATTATTGAGAAATTATAATGAAATAATGACTGGAAAGCTGCAACTCAAATATTTATTGAATGAGCAGATGTCGGTAGACGATGAAATACTACCTTTCATTTTATTATATTGCTTGACCCTTGAGACTAATGGTGCCTGGGGAAAATTATCACTGAATAAGAGCAGATGAAATGAATAGTGTCTCTTAAGTTAGGAACTTCAGTCAGTCAGTCAGTTCCGTCACTCAGTCACGTCTGACTCTTTGCGACCCCATGAATTGCAGCACGCCAGGCCTCCCTATCCATCACCAACTCCCAGAGTTCACTCAAACTCATGTCCATCAAGTCAGTGATGCCATCCAGCCATCTTATCCTCTGTCATCCCCTTCTCTTCCTGCCCCCAATCCCTCCCAGCATCAGAGTCTTTTCCAATGAGTCAACTTTTCTCATGAGGTAGCCAAAGTACTGGAGTTTCAGCTTTAGCATCATTCCTTCCAAAGGACACCCACGACTGATCTTTAGAAAGGACTGGTTACACCTCCTTGCAATCCAAGGGACTCTCAAGAGTCTTCTCCAACACCACAATTCAAAACCGTCAATTCTTCGGCGCTCAGCTTTCTTCACAGTCCAACTCTCACATCCATACAGACTACTGGAAAAACCATAGCCTTGACTAGACGGACCTTTGTTGGCAAAGTCATGCCCCTGCTTTTGAATATGTTATCTAGGTTGGTCATGACTTTTCTTCTAAGGAGTAAGCATCTTTGAATTTCATGGCTGCAGTCACCATCTGCAGTGATTTTGGAGCCCAAAAAATAAAGTCTGACACTGTTGCCACTATTTCCCTATCTATTTCTCATGAAGTGATGGGACCGGATGCCATGATCTTCGTTTTCTGAATGTTGAGCTTTAAGCCAACTTTTTCACTCTCCTCTTTCACTTTCATCAAGAGGCTTTTTACTTCCTCTTCACTTTTATGCCATAAGAGTGGTATCATCTGAATATCTGAGGTTATTGATATTTCTTCTGGCAATCTTAATTCTAGCTTGTGCTTCTTCCAGCCCAGAGTTTCTCATGATGTACTCTGCATAGAAGTTAAATAAGCAGGGTGACAATATACAGCCTTGACATACTCCTCTTCCTACTAGGAACCAGTCTGTTGTTCCATGTCCAGTTCTAACTGTTGCTTCCTGACCTGCATACAGGTTTCTCAAGAGGCACGTTAGGTGGTCTAGTATTTCCATCTCTTTCGGAATTTTCCACAATTTATTGCGATCCACATAGTCAAAGGCTTTGGTATAGTCAATAAAGCAGAAATAGATGTTTTTCCAGAACTCTCTTGCTTTTCGATGATCCAGTGGATGTTGGCAATTTGATCTCTGGTTCCTCTGCCTTTTCTAAAACCAGCTTGAACATCAGGGAGTTCACAGTTTACGTATTGCTGAAGCCTGGCTTGGAGAATTTTGAGCATTACTTTACTAGTGTATGTGATGAGTGCAATTGTGCAGTAGTTTGAGCATTCTTTGGCATTGCCTTTCTTTGGAATTGGAATGAAAAGTGACCTTTTCCAGTCCTGTGGCCACTGCTGAGTTTTCCAAATTTGCTGGCATATTGAGTGCAGCACTTTCACAGCATCATCTTTCAGGATTTGAAATAGCTCCACTGGAATTCCATCACCTCCACTAGTTTTGTTCGTAGTGATGCTTTCTAAGGCCCACTTGACTTCACATTCCAGGATGTCTGGTTCTAGGTGAGTGATCACACCATCGTGATTATCTGGGTCATGAAGATCTTTTTTGTACAGTTCCTCTGTGTATTCTTGCCACTTCTTCTTAATATCTTCTGCTTCTGTTAGGTCCCTTTAGACAAATGGTTCCAGGAAAAAATTAATTATCACTGAACAAGAGCAGATGAAATGAATTGTGTCATAAGTTAGGAACATAGGAGAACTTTATTCTAAGTAAAGCATGAATATCATGGAATCAACTGGTCCAGAGGTTGGGTACATGCAGATAGAGTTGAGTTGACGTAGATTGAGGAGATATTATGAGAGAAAGTAGCAAAGCATTTTGCATACTTTGGAATTGCAGAAATTATTTTAAAATATGTTAATATTAGAGGAATAGAAAAATCAGTTTATGAAGTGTTTCTAGAATGAACTACATGCAATTTTCAATTTTAAATGCTGGTATGTTGGCATACACATATCCAGGCTTTCATCTTAAATGTTAAGTTACTATTGATTTATTTCTTGACTCTAAGAAGAAAGTAATTTCTTTGCAGAGTCCCTGTTTGATAGGTCATCTTTAGCTAATATTTACTCAATTACTTATTTTCTCAGTAAAATATTACTATGTAAATAAACAAATAGGTAAATAACACTCTCCAAGGAATAATAAAAATGAACTGGGGGATTCTGTTATATAAGATTGAAGTGAATTATAATAGCCTATGGGAATGGCATCATCATCCATGCTGGTGTTTCTCTTGTTAAAAGTACCAGGAATCCAAATAAAACATGGTTTTTATATGAAATGTTAAAATTTTCTCTTAATTTCATTTTTGCAGTCTCTGAATACCTACTGTGTGTTTAAAGTAGATTTTATACTGAATTCTAGGTATATGAAGATAAGACAAAACTCATGCCTTTAGGAGTCTCATATTTGTTGGGGGAAACAAGCATGTTAACAGATGAATGCATAGCTTATGATGTGAGCAATAAGGGCAGATTTAATGTAATACAGAGTAGTACATTTACTTTCTTAGATAGAAAGGAGAGCCTCACAGGGTGATGTTACAGCATGCTTTGAAGCCTGGGTAGAAAGTCATCAAGTGCCCTAGAAACTGAGACATTTCAGGACGAATGGACTGCATAAGAAAAGACATGGGTGTGTAAAACAGAATATTGTCTTCAGGGCACTGTCATGTACTTGCTATTTCTGAAAGGTAAATGTGAGGAGAATACTAGAAGATGATACTCAGTACCTTTGATAGAAACCAGAAATACCTTTTATGCCATGCTAAGAAGCTTGAACTCTTTTGCAGGTGCATGAAGCCTAGTGAGGAAGCAAATGTTTTCTAGATGAATGAGAAGGGCATAGCTGAAAGATTTGAAATAGGAAAGGTTTGCAGTCATATTTGTTTATCTGTGTTGTAATCATTGTGTCTGCAGTGAGGAAGGAGGTTTGAGGAAAAACCATAAGGAAGTGATTGGCATAAACCAGACACTTGATAATTTGAAACCAAATGAACAGAATCAGGGGAAGGAGAAAGAAGTTCAGTTCTTGACACAGGATAAGCATTCAATATATTATGATGAAGATTCAAATGGTATGAAGATGGATATGGTAATATTAGAGAAAAGGCAGTGAGCTTGGAGGATGACTAAATATACATGTTTTGCTGACATCAGAACATTAGTAATTTTCGTGTCAAACTGTCCAGGAGTGTAGCATACACTTGGCCAGACAGGACCCAGAACTAAAATGTTTTCTGAATCCTCTACCAGTTGTTTCCAAATTAAAAGAATATATATATTTTAAGTTTTGATGTCACTACCCTCATTCAGTTTTAATGTCACCTAAAAGGACACCTTAGCATTTTCTGCTGATTAAGATATGGTAACAAAACTCTATGGTGTCCATGGTATATTTAGACTGATGATACTAGCAGTGAATTGGACTCTTATAAGGACATCAGACAAGGACATTCTACATTAATGTGCTTATAACTGACAGTGCTCTTGTGTCATTGAGACTAGTTAGTATTATTGCTTCCTTAAGGAGTCATGAAACTAAGCTAGTTAATTCCTCCAGATAATTTTCTTGTATATTAGCTTCAATGTTGAAACACAATCAGTTACATCTGATAGAGCTGATTATTGATTTATTGTTCTTTTGGGGTGCTTTAACTTGAAAGTCATATTGTGAAGACTGTTGACACAATTGGTCTTCTTTGAAGATTAATGCTCTATTTCCAGCCAAGGGTTCTTTTTGCACTCCTTTAGGAACTGCCTCTCTTTTTAAATTCCTCTAGCCTATAAACTATCCTGGCTCACTTAGGTTTCTGAACTGTGATCCACATAGCACTTGGAGAGGCATTGAGGAAATGAAATTCTATTAGCTTAGATCAGCGGAAACTCCACCTTTTTAATTTTTATAATTCTGTACTTCAGATTTTCTCAAAAAACCACAAAGTCCTGTGGTGCTTTGTTAACTAAAAGCTACAGGTCTTTTTAAATGACATCATTTATATAAAAGGCACTGTAAATTTGCAAGTGCTAATGAAATGTAAGTGGAAAATCATGTAGTTATGATAGTATAAAATTCAATGGTGATTCACTATGGTATAATTTTTTATTTAGTTAAAACTGTTCCTCTGTGTGACTCATTATTAGTAGGGAGACATTTGTTTCTGTTTTATTGTCATAGAAATTACCTTAAACATTGGAGCACAGAGGATATTAGTGAAAAAGATAAATAAAACTATGAAGTGAAGTGTTAGTCACTCAGTCATGTCCAACTCTTTGTGACCTTATGGACTCCTCTGTCCATGATATTCTCCAGGCAGGAATACTGGAGTGGGTGGCCATTCCCTTCTCCAGGGGATCTTCCCAAACCAAGGCTCAAACCCAGGTCTCCTGCATTACAGGAAGATTATTTACTGTCTAAGCCACCAGGGAAGGCTCAAATAACTGTGGTTAGCTTCAAACAATAACAAATACCAGCAACTAACAGAACATTTCAAGGTGATATTTCTGGTGATAGAATGAAATGTTTTTGAAGGGAATTTAAAAACCTGTCTATAGAGGCTCAGTTGGTAAAGAATCTGCATGCAATGCAGGAGACCCCAGTTTGATTTCTGGGTCAGGAAGATCCACTGGAGAAGGAATAGGCTACCCACTCCAGTATCCTTGGGCTTCCCTTGTGGCTCAACTGGTAAAGAATCCGCCTGCAATGCAGGTGACCTGGGTTCAATTTCTGGGTTGGGAAAGTACCCTGAAGAAGGGAAAGGCTACCCATTCCAGGATTCTGGCCTGGAGAATTCCATGGACTATATAGTCAATGGAGTCGCAAAGAGTCAGGGACTACTGAGTGACTTTCATTTTCTCTTGCAGAGACTATTTACTTTCAACCTCTTTACTACTTCATTTTTGAGTGCCCGAGTCATCATGCCTATTTTGAAGTCCCTGTTTATCTATTGGTTTGTTTATTGATCCATAGATCAAGTCCCAGCCATGTGCTAGGAATCATGTGTCTTACGGATAACAACCAAACTGTGGTCTTGAAAAACTTATCCTTTAGCAGGGAATACAGCCAAGCAAAGAGATGATTGCAACTCAGCAGGATAATGGTATGCATAGGGTATTGGGTAATCACAGGCTAGGAACACACCTACTCTCAGCTTGTTAAATTGTGTTTGATAGTCAGAATTTAGAATTTTGGAGGAGTTGAAGAAGCAGACTGAAAGGAAGTAAAATGCATCCATTGGGAAAATATCTTTTTTCTAAAAAAGCACAAAGGAGCCATGAATTCAAGATGAATTTGAAATGAAATAAAGTAAGCAATACTTACAGAGGAAACCAGGCTCATGCAACTTATAATAAACCAATATATAACATTCTTATGTAAAATGTGTCTATTTTACACATTGGGTGGAAAAGCTCAGCTTAAGTCAGTTAAACAAGCATAACTGCATACAGTTTCTCTCCCATTGGATCTTTAAAAGTTGAGTAAATTTCATTCTTTGCATAATTTGGAAAGCTTTCCTCCCAAGAATCATTTCCCTTCAACTTTTACTATATAAATGTACTTTTCCTAAGCCATTATCATGTTCTGAAAAAGTTTTATTAACGACCAACACTTATTAGACTCAGTGGTAATCCAAGCAAGCAAATTATGCTGTGTTTAAAGCTAAGGACCAAAATGAAATAAGCTTTAGAGTGAAAAGATCAACATGGGAAGGCCTAAAGTAAATTTCATAAACCACAATTCTTTTTATATTATATTTTTGAGAATATTTTATGGGAAATTCCTTGAGAGTAATTGCACTATTTTCAAGGCAGAATCTTTCTCTTGTTTTCCTCTGAGATTAATAAAAGAGAATAACTCAGAAATAATTGAGCATAACTGCAGGTTAGTGTTGTCAGAAAACAGCAGCTGATGTATTGAGTAACTGCTGTGTAGATAGCCCTGTCTTAATTATGCTTAAAGATGAAAGAAAAATAAGTAAGAGTTAATACTGTCTGTGTGTGTGTGTGGGAGACATGTAGGGGGAAGGTAGAGGGACAGGAAGAAACAGTGAGTTTGAGATTGAGGGGGAAAGAGATCAGGAATGGGAGAAAAGCAAAAGCTTTAGTTTCCAGACAAGAGCTCAGCTACCTAATGGAGATTGAACTATAAAAATGCAAATAGGTGCGGGTGAATAGATGTGTGATAAAGTGAAAAAAAAAAGTGAGAATGTTAGTTGGTCAGTCATGTCCAGCTCTTTGCAGCCCCATGGATCCCACCAGGCTCCTCTGTCCATGAAATTCTTCAGGCAAAAATAGTGGAGTAGGTAGCCCTTCCCTTCTCCAGAGGATCTTTCTGACCCAGGGATCGAACTCACCTCTCCTGCATTATGGACTCTTCACCATCTGAGCCAATAGGGAGGCCCTTGTGTATGCTGAAACAATTAGTAAAGTGTTTTTTTCTTTAACAAGGTAGAGATTTTAGAAGTTGCACACAAAACTCGTAGAAGAATTGTAAAATCTAGGCTGAGTTTTCCAAGTGCTCTGTAGCAAATGTTTTTCTGAAGTGGAAAATGAAACTGAAACTCAGCATTCAGTCGCTGGCCCACTGTGACAGTTTTCAGTCTTGCCTGAATCCACTAAAGCCACTGTGTGGTGAAAATAACAGTCAACGGGCAACAGGAAAGGGGCTGACAGTGGATAGACAAGGGCTTTATCAATCTGTTATTGGTGAGACTTTAAAGCGAAGACAGTTTGTAAGTAGGGCACTGTACGACAGGGTCTAGAACCTGGAAGAGTGTGGTCTAGGGAAAAGTGAAATGGAACCCACTTTTGGAAAGGCAGTGAGTTTGAGACTGGAGTGAAAAGAGGTTGGGAATGGCAGAAAAGCAAAATTAATTAGAAAGGAGAACTATGGAAGCTGAGGGCTTCCCAGGTGGCTCAGTGGTGAGCTGGGCAGTGGCTTCATCTGCTCGGTTGTTGTAATATAGACTGGGTGGCTTAAACACAGAAATCTATTTCTCATCATTCTAAAAGCTTGAGAGTTCAGGATCAAGGGCTGCCCAGGAAGCTTTCTTCTCTTGAGGCCTCTGCCCTTGGCTCTCAGGAGGCCACTCCGTTGCTGTGTGCCCCCATGGCCTCTGCTTTGTGTTGCCCCAAGAGGGGGCTAACTCTTACATCTCTTCTTATACCAGCACTAATCCTATCATAGGGGGCTTCCCTGGTGGCTCAGAGGTTAAAGCGTCTGTCCGCAATGCGGGAGACCTGGGTTCGATCCCTGGATCGGGAAGATGAGAGTCTCACACTCATCATCTCAACCTAATTATTTCCCAAAGTCTCCATCTCAAATATGTAATATTAGGAGTTAGAGCCTTAATGTATGAATCTGGGAGGTGGGGATACAAATAAATATTCATTCCATAACAATTTCCTTTCTTAAATAATCGTCCCTGGAAAGGAACTTTGGAAAGTAGGTCTACTAAAGTTGCCAGGTAAAATCCAGAACACCTGCTTAAATTTGTTTGTCATAATTAACAAATAATGTTTTGGTATATATAAATATGACCCATGCACCATTTGGAATGCACTTATAATAAAAAAAAGAATTTGTTGTTTTTCTGAAAATAAAATAAAATTTCTAAAATAAAATAAACTGTGTAGCCTGTTTTCTTGTTTTGCTGAATCTGGCAACCTTAGCTCCTTGTCTGTGGGCCAGAGGCTTTTTCTGGCCTAATCAATCAGTTATTCACTCCAGACAGAGGGAGGGCTAAGATGAACAGACCCAGACATCCATGATCACTCTGATTTTGTAAACTGTTGTTGGGTAATTGTGATAATTTGCTGAGTTAAAGGGACAGTAATTTTTCAGCATCTCATATTGACTATTGATGCTCATCATTTCCTCTATTTAGTCTTTGAAATGCCTGTAGATTTTTGCTTTAAGTACATTTAACTGAAAGGCATGTCATATTTTCTTCTCTGTCTTCCACTTAAACTGACTTATGGACAGTGGCAGGCCAACCCTTTATTAGGACCTCCTCTGTCCGGTGGAAGTGTTAATTGCTCAGTCATGTCTAGCTCTTTGCAACCCCATGGACCGTAGCCCACCAGGCTCCTCTGTGCATTGGATTTCCCAATCAAGAACACTGGAGTGGGTTTCTATTTCTTTCTCCAGAGGATCTTCATGACTCAGGAATCAAACCAGAGTCTCCTGCATTGTAGACTGATCCTTTACTGTCTGAGCCTCCAGAGTCAAGGTAATTCATGCTTGTGCTTGGACGGCCCAGGCAGCTTCCTGCACCTCCCCAGAAAAGGCTCTGAGTTAGGGCAAGAGCACATGGGGTCAGAAACCTGGGATGAACCCCCTAGATTTTATTAATGAGATGATAGTAATAACAGACATCCTCATAGCATCTACAGTGTGACAACCTGGACAGATTTGTTAACTTACATAATATTCAGCACACCCTATGGAGGTTGGTGCTATAATGATCTCACTTTTATATATGTGGAAGATATGGAACCATTAAGTAGAGATTGTTTAATGTATAATATTTTTATTATCATCATTTTAGTGCTTAGCGAAGGAGAACCAACAAAGCCATGATCATTTGTTTTAAATTCCATTTGTCCTTGAAAATACTATTGGTTTGCTGCTTAATAAGTTGGAACTTCAAATCATTTAGGTTAAAAAAATATGTTGAGCCCTGTCTAATGTGACATTCTGTCTGTTACTTTGTCATAAGTTAGGCAGCTTTGGAGTAAGCAGGGGGAAACTCTGCTCTCAGTCAGTTTCAGTATATTCAGGTTTTAATGAAGTCATTGGGAGGTTGGAATCATTCTAAGCCTGTGAGAGAATACATTAAGTTGGGAAGAACAAGGTGAAAAAAAGTTGGCATTCAATTTTGACTGTCAAAGAGTCTTCTTCTTACAGTGTTCCTCCTCAATTGTTGAAAAATAGTGACTATTTTCAGATTTTATACTTTCCTTTTATTTATAAAAAATGGGAAAAAATCTATTCATTAATTTTAAGATTTAGTGAAAATGAATATTTCCAAAGATTTTGTACTGACATGTTAAAAGTCAATTTGATATCTACTAAAATATGAAATATAACTGTTTGTCATGTCATATGATGTATGTTCAACTGACAGTTTTAGCAAAATCCTATAGCAGATTACAAATAGGCAGATGTCAGGTTACTATCAACAAAACCCAAAACAGATTGGGTGGCTTAAACAGCAGACATTTATTTCTCACAGTTATTAAGGCCAGACGTCCATGATCAAAGTACTGGCAGATTCCCAGGCGGCACTAGTGGTAAAGAACATGCCTGCCAAGGCAGGAGACTGAAAAGGCATGGGTTTGAGCCCTGGGTCTGGCAGATCCTGGAGGAAGGCATGACAGCCCACTGCAGTCTTCTTGCCTGGAGAATCCCACGCACGCAGGGGCCTGGCGGGCTGTATAGTCCACAGGGTCACAAAGGGTTGGACACAACTGAGCACGCACAGTCCTCTTCTTAAGGGCTTCACTCTTATGACCTAATCACCTCCTAAAGTCTCACCTTTTAATACTGTCATGCTATGTATGGATTTTATTTTAACATTTGAATGTTAGGGACAGGGAGGAGCTCAAATATTCAGTCTGTAGTAGTAAACAAGTCAGTATAAATCAGAATAATCTAATCCCGGATTAAAAATGAATGTTACAGATAATCAATTTGGCACTCACTTATATTTTGAAGCCACATATTTTTGAAGCCACAGGAACATTTTCTGCTAGTGTACAAACAGGTATATGAAGTTAATAATAAGGTATTTTTTCCCCTTAAGGTCTAAAAATGGGGAAAAAATTGAAATTCTGAAACATCTGTGATGAAAAGGGCATTTTAGGAAAAATAATTTACTCTAGTTCTGTAAACTCCCTCTGAACTAGTTCTTACTCTCTTTATTTTATATGTTAGGAAACTGACTTAGGAGTTACTTGCCCACAATCACTGAGGCAGGATTTGAAGTCCTTAGGTCTGTCTGATTCATTGGCCATGACCTTCCCTCCCATCATGCATGGCTTCTCTGGGAGAAAAGGAAAGGTTGAGACTTGCTATTTATGTACAGATTCTAGGTTGGTATGTACACGTATGTGAGCATATCTCTCTGCACCTCACTGGGATGGAGCGGAGAGAAGGACTACTTTTGAGATTCCACTCTGACTCAATAAACACTGTGAATGGCTCTGAACCTGCTTCAAAAAGAAATACCTGTTGGTAACTCCAAAGATGGCACTTCCAAGTCTATAAGCTACCACTTCTTAAGTTTCTCCAGAACCAACTGCAAAGAATTTTGAGTAGTTGTTGTTCAGTCGGTAAGTTGTGTCCAACTCTTTGTGACCCCATGGACTGCAGCATACCAAGCTCCTCTGTCCTTCACTATCTCCCAGAGTTTGCTCAAATTCGTGTCCTTTGAATCAATGATACTACCTAACCATCTCATTCTCTGTTGAATCAATGATACTACCTAACCATCTCATTCTCTGTTGCTCCCTTCTTCTTTTGCCTTCAGTCTTTCCCAGCATCAGGGTCTTTTCAGTGAGTCAGCCCTTCACCTCGGTGGCCAAAGTGTTGGAGCTTTAAGTTCAGCATCAGTCCTTCCAGGGCTGATTTCCTTTAGGATTGACTGGTTTCACCCACTAGGAGTCCCAGGGACTCTCAATAGTTTTCTTCAGTTCCACAGTTGAATTTGAGAGTAGAGGGTAGCAGAATTTAAACTCTCAAGTGATAGATACTAAAGCAACTGGAGCAACTAAAGTTTGAGAACCATCATATACTAAGGATCCAAGAATAGGAAGGAGAGAGAGAGAGAGAGAAGTGGTAGGAAGAGGAAAAAGGGGAGAAAGAAATTGAATTATTTGACAGTAGGAATTTAAAGTGCTATTCCATTCAAAAATTGTTGAGTACTTACTATTTGTAAAATATTGAGCTATACTTTACAGGGTTACAAATATGAAAGATAAATAGAACACTTCTTCCTCTGAAAGGAAAGGTCTCCTTTTATATAATGCATGTATTACGTTTAATACCTTTTCTAAGGTATATAATAATGCTATTCACTGATCAATTCATACTCATTTAGTACTCAGATTTGACCTGGTGTGTATTATAATTCATCATCTATAAGCCACTCACAATTTCTAAATCTTTTTTCCTAATCTTTAAAATAAAGACCCATGCTGTCTAATTTAGAATGTTTATGATTTTGTGGTTTCAAATGAATCAAGGAAAATATCTATCTAAAACTGTATTGGAAGCTATAGTATTTCATAAGACATAAGGAAGCATTTACTGCTTGTATTGTACTTGGCTAAACACAAATTTACTTTACCCATTTAAATTATTATAGACAACCTATTGCA